>SCLD01153476.1:0-21670 GCA_004367895.1 Oikopleura longicauda
GACCTTCTAAAACGTCAAAACACAAACTACCGTATAACATTCGGTGGTCCGATGCTAAATTGGCCGTGGTTACCGAAGCTGCCGACAACTCTGAAATTTTCAGAATGTCCTCGCCACAATTAGATTAGTCACGGATAATCTAGGCGGGAATGATCCATCCCGTATAGACTGGTTATTAAAAACATTTCAATTTTTTGACCGAAATCGGTGTCATAGATAGGGAAGTGAGGTTGAAAATTATGGTTGGGAAAAAAAGGTTGATAAGGGTGACAATAAGGTGGGGTGCGTCTTCCCAATTTTCATTTGGTCCGAATTCCGCATGGGGAAGCAAAGAGACAACGACAATCGGGAAGGCGCACCCCACTTTAGAAAAGGGGAAAAATTTGTGATCTGATATTTAAATGTGAATTTTCGTGTCGTTTCTTTTCTTCTTTTCGTCTGAAAACCTTGTGACAGAATCCACATCGAAATTGTCTGTCATGTTGGTCAGGATCACTACCGCGATATTGATTGTGTTCCTCGATTGGACGAAGGCTATTGGCTGGTGTATAGGGGCTCAGTGATTGGTCAATCTTTGGCTCATAATGCTTATCATCGAGATGATCATTAGGCTCGATTTTGATTGGATAAAGATCGACAGTTTTAGGGGGAGGGGGTTGGTATTCAGGCTCGATTTTGACGTGTGTGTTGAGATCGTTATTTGACATTGTGATATTCTGAGATGTTTGACCAAATGTCTGGTTGCGAGCGTAATCTTGAAGGCTTACAATAACTGACTGTCTTTGTGGCTGTTGAAGTCTGGCTGGTGCAACAAGCGATCCTATTGGTGGATCTGAAATCATGTGATTTTGGTTAGCCATGTGGTTTGAGTGATCACCAACCGATTCATGATCTCCAACGTCGATATCTTCATCTTCGTCCGAATGGGTGATTAATATAACCTCACCCATTTTGTCCATGGGACTATTGCGACCGTCATCTTTAGTCATTTGGGAGTCGTAGGTGGTGGCATGCGTGTATGATATTTCACGAGGGTCATGAGACAAGTATGAGTCAGAATAATGAGTCATATTTTGAGGGGAAGCTGGCGAACTTCTATTGGAAGAGTGATATTCTTTCAAATCATGAATGTCCTCGGTCATCAAAGTTCTGCTCGAAATTGATTTTTGTTCGCTCAAGATTGGTTTGTTGATGTTCGTCTGCTTTTGTAAATGTTCGCCGTAAAACTGGTTATATAATTGTGCGCTCTGTGATTCGTAAACGAAAACTGGGACAACTTGTTCTGTAGATAGGAGGTACATTTCCACCCACGCAAATACTTAAAAAATAGGTTATTCATACTGGTTACAACCATTTGTTTTAAGGAACGGTTATTCGGTATGGGGAGGCACGACAACACTCAAGGACTTAATGGTTAGGATTAGGATTATGATTGGTCATCAAATTATTGTTCTGACTTTAGTGGTTTGGGTTGTGATCATCAGACAGTGATGATTTAGGGCAATGGCGTCGAGTTTACCCAACCGAATTTCGAATATGAGATGTGGTTTTGAAAAAAAATGGTTTGTATGCGACTAAACCCACTTTAGTCACATCTGTCCCAATTTCTTGATTTTCGAATTCGCGAAAATTCGATGTTCAAAAAGGATGACTAAGAATCATTCTGAATTAATTGCGTATCTAAACAAATTTCACTATTTCTCGAATTTCGCTGAATTTGAAAATCTAAAGTACCACCAGGTTCACCCTTTTCTTACTTAGTCTTGAAAGGTATGAGTCATACCTTTGATATTCTTCAATCTCTTTCTTCAAAAGTTTCTTCAAAGTCTAATCTCTGATTGTTTTTTCTAGTTTACAATTTTATGAAATTTTAATTTCTAAATTTTTTGAAATTTTTTTGAAAATTATACACTTTTTTAAATTCGGAGTTTCAATAATTGGAATTTTTGAAAATGAGAACATCAATGAAGGACGCGCATTTATACCAGAAGCCTCATCCATTAGTCATTTGAAAAAATATGAATCAGCACGAGCATTGAGGGGAGAATAGAGGGAGCTCAAGAGCCATTGAAGAAATTTACGAGTCAGAGTCTTCCGACTAAACCAAATTCTCAACAAGCCCCCTGGAAAAATTAAAAATATGAAGAAGTTGGAATAAATTCAGTAATTTATGATCTTTTAAACCCTTTCAAACCCTTTAAAACTCTTACTGTTCTCAGTGTGACCCAATGTGACTCTGATTTGACCTGGGAATGACCAGAAAAACACCATAATCGACTGAAAAGCCCACCGAGGATATAGTTTGTGAAAGATTTCTGCTCTGAATAGGCTGAGTAGGGGGCTACTAGAAGCGATGACAGGGCCACAGCCCTTTTCCCGAGAACATGTGCGGTTCTATACTAATCACCCATTATATGATTGATTTCTTATTCCTTTTTGCATATGTTATATTAACGGCAGGCCATCCTATCCCGTACAATATAGAATAACTACCACTACTTATTTTTCAATTTTATAATACTTAATCATTTGATCACTGTTATTTACTTGTTTAATTACTTGATCATTGTACTTTCAAATGATTGTTTTGTCAGGAATTTCAGATCCGGTTTCAGATCCGTTTGATACCGTTTGGTATGAGGTTCGGTGTCTGGACTTCAGATGGTCCGCAACGGATCAAATATTTTTCAATCTCTAAATCTGAAATTTCCAAAACTCGGATCAGGATAAAAAATAAATAAAAACCCACGCCAACTCGGATCTAGCGGTGTGTAGATCACTACGCAAGACCTACGCGGAAACTAACGCAAAACCTTCATTGCAGAAGAACCTAGTAAATACCTGTAGGAAGTGAGTTAATCGACGAGCTGGAAATTGAGCGTTATTTATGATAATTTCTTAGACCATCTCGTACGCAAGCCCTGGTCATAAACTACGTATTCTCATAGGCATTATCTTTTTGAGAAATTAAACTATATTAAGCCTAGACACTTGTCCTAGCAAACCTCGAAGCCAAGATGGTTAAGTGGGAAGTGACGGCTTTTCAGGTTTAAAAATCGCGCGTGCGTTTTATGTTTTATTGTCATCATTTCGGGAACGTTGTTTCGAGAGTTCCTAAGCTGCTCCTCTTGGCCAAAATTCTTTGAAATAGATATTTGGAAGGACTATTTGAAATAGTTGCAATAAAAGTAGCATACCAGTCTGGGACATAATTTTTTTGTGAAAATTTTCCACCGCCCGCGCCTTTTCAGCCTCCTCTTCCGTACATAATGCAGGATTGACCTGTATTTGTGTCCAAGGGGGTACATTATATTCTGCTTGAGATGTTCAGTGAGCTCAAGGTTATTATATCTCATATCATATGACTCATATGTAATATTTTTTATACCTGAAACGAAGTTTTGATTAAACCTTATCGTAAAATATAAGAATTTGTCGGCATTTCTGCTCTCATTATTCAAGACGACTGTTTATTGGAGGCTTATCCGGCAATAATGACGTCGAAATGCTGATCACATTTATGTTTAATCGGCTCTACAAAGAAATGACTCGAAAAATCACTTGAAAAATTACTGGAAAAATGGCTGAAATGATAGCGGTTATCCGATGACCCCCCTATACGCAAAATATGGTCAATTTCAAGGTTTTTTGTTTTCAATGACGCCATTCCACCCGTGAACTTCACAAGGTGGAATAATAGTAAGGAATCCTCACTCATGATAGTTACATAAAATGATAGATGCAATATCGAGGACTCAAAAACTCGGAATCAGTAAGCTCGATTTCGTGGATAACTCCAAAAAAATTGATATCGCAGGATACTGTTCGCGCGTCGGAGTACTTTTCCAGCCACCAAATTAAAGTTATTTGTAGTTAATTAATGACGTGTTAGGAAAAGTACTGAACCTGTTACCCGTATAGAGAGAGTATTCTTTGATGCCACTTTTTAATGTCCAAAGGTGATGATCTCACTGTATCTCATTTCTGACTGGGTAGTTGTTGAGGTCAAAAGCAGTAATCAAAACGAACGTCATCGAAATATGAATGTGCTCGCCTCAACAACCCGCCCAAAACCTACCTTCTCGATAACTCGAAAATAGAATTGAGAAAAATCGACCCTTATCAAGACTGTCATCGCGACTCCTTTGCCAGATTTTCGCATTCTAAAATTGAGTGGTAATTTCAAAACAAATTTCAATTCTGGACACATAAAATGCCTACATATCAATGATAAGTTATCATAAATATGAATCTCGCGCTCAAGTCAACCTCGTGACTTTCGAGACTAAATTATTTTAATTTGTGGAAGATTTATTTAGAAAGCAGAATTTTTGGGGATGAATCAGCCTTCTCTGCATCGAGTCCTCCGGGTCGGTCTCATGATACAAAATGCAGTGCAGGGTGTCGTCGAGACACTCATCCCCTTTAGAAAAAGTTTTTCTCGTCATTAAGAAATGAATAATCGTTTAATAATCGCCAACCTTCTTGCAAAGATACCAGTAAATATTCTTCAGAATTTTGAGACCACATAAAACCTACGCAATTCATGATAATGCCCACGTGAGGTTTCTCTTATGTCACACGATCATGCATTTTTAGAATGATTGGTAAATAATTTTCATTTGCAGCTAGACGGTTGGATCAAATAGATTGAGGTTTAAAATTCCGATAAAAACGTGATAACGTTATAATTCTTTGCGGAATGACTAGATTGGGAAAACATAGTCGTTTAGTTTTTATCCAGACCTTGATGTCCGTTAAACCCAGGATAAAATGGGATCCTCATAAAATTGGAGTTTCCATCCTAGATGTGATTGCTCCAATATCTTAAGCACAGATTCTGTTTCGTTGTAATTTCAACAAATTAAACGATAAGTAAGCTGAATTTCAAGAAAACTGATATTCGAATTCGTGGAACGCTTCAAAATATAATTTTCGAGGCCATTTTAAGATTTTGAATGATCTTCCGAAGATTTTGAATGATGGAGATTTTTGAAGATACGCCCACGTAAATTTCAAATGGTGATAATCAATGCGTTGACGAAATAAAATTTTTGATAAAATACGGATCGACATACAAATAGTTTCAAATGGTATTTCTTGATATAAGCTTTTACTGATTTTGCATCCGCTTTCACTGATTGTTTCAGTTCACGCCCACGCAAGCCTCATCTCCGTGGAAATATTGAACCCACAATCAGCAGTGTTGAATCATCACAGATCAATCGACGTGAAGTTGTGTAAATAATTCACAAAGTTTTCATCGATATTGACAATAACATGTATTTTAGAGGTTTTTTTATTTAGAACAGGTAATTTATGTTAATTTCATAAACTGATATAAAAGATATCAAAAAGTCACATTTTCTGCTTACTGAGAATTTCGTTGAGCTCGCTTCTTCTTGGAACTATTTCTAGAATTAAATGAACTGAATGACGTTTATCACACCACGCTTTGAATAAAGTCTGAATGAGTCTAATGATTTACAGCCCGCATTTAAATTGCCCAATCGAGCTAGAAATAGTCTTGATTCTTCCGGTTCATTCACATAAAAGTTTTTGAAAATTTTTGGATGTTCATACATTTTCAACGTTTTCTAACTCGGGGTCTCGACTCGCGAGACGGAACCAGGGATAAACGAACACGTATAGAGCGAACACAGGACACGAACATCGTTTTTCCGAAAATTATCGAACACGAACACTGACAGTTCGAAAATTATCGACCACGAAAGAAAACGAACACTTACCATAAAAAGTAACCGAAGAGTGAACACATGATCAAACGCATGACCAAACACCAAACAATTGACCGAACATCGATCATGTGATCGATTTTTTCGTATTATCAGAGATCCGCGGACACGCGTTACATAAAATTCATGTTTGTGTCTGCGATCTAAAAAAATTTCATGTCCGCATCCGTGACCACGATTTCAAATAGTCATGTCCATGTTGTGGTCTGTCCGCCCGTGTTCCCAGTTTGTGCGTCTGTGTCTGTGATTTTTCGATCAAATAATGTCCGTGTTCGCGGTTTGTCCGGCCGTGTCCGCAATCTTTCAAAAAAATAATGTCCGTGTTCTGGACGGAACTGTCCACTTTCTTGGGAGTCGTTGCAGATTTCGCGGTTAATTATTATTACATAAATTAGTACATTTAAATACAGTGACACTTTATTTTTTTGACTCAAGTCTATCAAATAGGATAAAAATGAAATATTCTGAATATTCTGATTATTAATTTAGTCTTAATTATCAAGAGCTTATATCATTTCATACTGCAATGAGTCATATAATGGCCGATGACTTATATAATTTGATTAAACTTAGGAAAAAATCGATGGTTTAGACTTATTTGTAAATTTTCGGATAAAATTTGCGTTATGTTTGATCTATGACTGAAAATCTTTATTTTGACCTCGGAGGCCTAGATTTGAACATTTTTATGTTAATGTTTCCGTTGGTTTTGCCAACAAAAGCTTTTTGAAAAAATAAACTAAAAACGTTTTCGAGAATTTTTTCAAAAATCAATGAATCTCCCCTAATTGAACTTATATTTGTGAATGAGCAACAGCTTCTAAAGTGAAAGCTTCTCATTCATACATAAGCGTGCTCCATCCTTTCATGGATTCCCATATAATATCTTCCGTCAGATAATTTACGTGGAAACCTCAAAAGAGTTGTAACATAGATTATTATAGACGAAAGGAAATAAAAACTTGTCAAACGCTCAATAAAGCACTTTGAACACGTCATCATACAGGCTCAAAAAAGCTGAAACAAACTTATAAGATATAGACCAATAACCGGCGCTTATAAACCTTCCGGCAGACACGGGAGACCCGGAATGAATTCGACCAATACATTCGATCATTCTTTACCTACATATATTACCATAAGCAGATTCTCTGATATACTTGATATTCATAAATCCTTATTAAAGGTTGATTCTTATCTCTGAACTTTTAGGTTTGAACTGCTAGGTTTGAACATAGAAAAAAAAGATATTTTTGACTCATTTTAGATCTTTAGATTTGAAAGTCTTAATCATTAAAGGTAACTTCTGAATAGGAAGTGGTGATGGTGGCGACCTAGAGTCGAATGAATTTTCCTATTCGGATACTCAAATATGAAATTTTTCCAAGTTAAATTATGAGTCGGACGGGATTGAATAGGGTTCATGGGACGGAACGACAAAGCGGTTAAACCGGACACGGACGAAACTTAAACTGTTAACCCGATTCAGCCTATCGGGATTATTCTTGGGTTAACTTTGACTATCTATCCGACAATAACTTCATTTTATGGTAAGTCAGATCGCTCAACTTGCGTTGACTAAACGCCGCTGTGGGAAATACTTATGGTACAACCTGTACCGTACAGGTGAACGTCAGTTTTATTTCATTGGTATTTTGATTAGATTATGCCCTGGTGACTAAAGGATGAGTATGTTTGCGACTTTAAAAATTCCAATTTGAAAATATGAATCATTCAAATATGAAATGTCGACTTTATTTTAGTCTGAGTCACAACCGGTTTGTCATTTTCGGATCAGTCAAGTGACAAAATTTAAGAAGAATTCATATGGTAGAATACCATGATGTTTTGTCCAAAAACAACTTTGTTAAAGAAAACAGAAATGTTGACGCGGCTAAAAATATAAAACGGTGGGCTAGTCATCTTATGATTTCGAGCTGGCGCGGGGGGACCGAGGCACGTGATATCTCTGAGTGCACGATTGTTCATCAATGTCTTCACCTGCGGCAATCTTAATTGAAGAAAAGTATGAATATGCATTTCTCATCAAAAATAATCCCCTTGAATCTCCTGACTCATGTTATGAGAAAAATATTAATTTAATGTAAATTAGATATTGTAACAAATTATGGTGCTTTCTAAGATTGAGTCAGGGAACTATTTAGACATTCTTGAATAAGCGGGAGTCTGCATTTTCAAAGGAAGAGGTCATAAGTCAGAAACCATGAGTCAGGCGAAAGTCTAGCCCGTCATATTTAGAGGTCCAGTGATCTCCTGATCAATGACTATAATCTCCCACTGTCCACGACAATTTCTGATTAGTCTGGACTAGTTTTTGAAAGTATTTGGTCATTTTCATCACTTTATTATATAACTGAAATTGTGAAATTATGTTTGTAATTTAATAACCCAATGAATGCGGGGAAAAGGATGTTCGGGATAACAGATATTCGGAACATATGTTCGGAACATATATTAGTTGATATTCGGAAAACTGATATTCGGGAAAAATAATATTCGGATAAAACCGTTATATCGGAACGAGGGTGAAATTAGGGTTAGGGTGAAATTGGGGTAAGAATTTCAATTTGGTGACCAAAATGTCGGTGAAAGATGACAGAATATACAGATAGAAATTCAAATTCCAGGGGCATATTCTATTCTTATCGTCCGTGAGGTTATTAGATGATTATATTGAGTCAACGAATAGACACAGTATAAAAAATGAAAGAAAATTAATACTTTTAGACTTTCACCGATTTTTCCGATGGCCCACGAGTCTCTTCGTAGCAAACCGTACATACTCCGATCACCCCTATCATCTTAAATTAAGATTTTGAGTGATTTCGTATTTAAAACCCACCAAGTTTTTAAATCTGGACCAATCGTAAGGTTCGATTACACGAATTTTCATGATCATTCGTCACTAGTCTTAATATTCCAGACTACAAAGGCATCATAAGTTTTGATTCAAAATAATTCCCTGATTTAAAACTTGACCTTGAGTCGTTGGAAACAAGTTCTAGCGATGCATTGACAAACCACCGACTTGTCTTCATTTATCGGATGACCAGGTGATGGTGGTCCGAAGTTTTACAGTCTGGTAGTTTTTGCATTTAAATAGATTAGTACGTCACCAAAACGTCATGAAAGCGTCACTGAGAACGTCACAGTTTTTCCGAGAAGGGTCTTATTCGTGGACAGTAAATCTGTCTCTTTAATAAATATAGATTCTCCAGCAGTGGGTTTTCACGGTTCAACTTTTATTTTTACGATGTATCTTTTTGTTGAGAAGACCCAATTATTGTGACGAAATAAAATCGTCACAAAAAGAGTTCATAACACCGAGAAGTCAGCAACAAACGTCATAGAAAACGTCACATGCAACGTCACAAGACCTGTGTCACAAGACATGTAACGTCATCGGAAATTACTGACGTCGACCTCTACTGCGGTTTAATTTTACGATCTTGGATTGGACAGTTTTATGAAATCTTCAGAACGTTTAAATGTTTGAAATGTTTCTTTGAAGTGAAAGGGTTATTAATAATAACTTATTAATAATAACTTATTATTGATCTGTACTCATAAAGATTTCTACCTCTGATTTCTTGTGGCCAAAAATGGGTTCAATATTGACCAACCAACCCCATTTCAGTGAAACACTGGCGTGTTTGCGATTTGGCAAAGTTACGTCGACTACGCTTTAGTTTACTTGAGTTATTTATTTGTATACTTATTTGTCAATGACTTAGCAACTACAAAGAAAAGTTTTCCCGGAAGGACATAAGTGTTTTTTCAAGGAGAGGAGGAAGAAAAGGCGTGGGTGGTCAAGATTTTTTACAAAAAATGGGTATACCGTATGGGCCATACGCCTAAGTAAGAGGCCTTAACATTTTTGAAATGGTCGTTCGAAATCGGTATTCTGGTCGGACAACAATTTGTCCACCTCCGGTCAGCAGTGAACCTTTCTTTGAAAATCGAATCAGATGTCGCAGAAACCGATTTAGGTTATATTTGCGGATTTAGTTGCGGATTTTTCTAGCGCATCTTTTGATTGATATGAAAAGTTTGTCGGGAGATGTCCACCCACTCAAACGCCCACGCAAATGCTCAAAGTGGAATTTCGAGTTTCAATTCTCAGAATATTGGTTCGAGTTTGGCATCATTGGAAATGATTTTTGAAGCTCTACAATCTGAGCAATTCAGATTCAAGTTTAATTCGCTGTGTTAAAAAATCCTAAAATTCCCGGAATTCAACCTAGTTATATTTGGGTATCTGGTAATCGAAAAATTCGATTTGACCAAATGTAAACCCAATACTGATCGATGATCAGTGATCATTACCATTGATATGTTATCATATTCTCTACTAGCCGAATAGACGAAAAAATGTTAAAAATCTTCTCTTCGTTGATATATCTGCCTAATAGTTATGCACCCTTCAATTCTAAAAATATCTTAGTCTAATTTTAAATCTTGTAAAAAAAATTCTCATTCTGAAGAGTGGGCGCAGAAACTGTTCGAAGATTCTCGTTTAGTTTCCTTTACAGGTAGCTGCTATCAGTCAACGAATGCTTTCAAGCCCTCAATTTTAAGTGCCCTTAACCGTCGTAGATACGAAAGTCCAGAATTGGATCAAATTCTACGAATTTCTGTTTCTAATTCTGTCTGACTCTGTTGTCTAGGAAAAGAAAAATGATCTTCGGTCTGCGATCAAAGACGAGGCCCGCGTGTTGAGAGGATGACACGGTCATTGACGGTTATTCGGAAAACTATAAATGGCATGACGAAATTCGACGAGGATCTTTTTTCAATAATTGAATGTTAGTTTCTAAAAACTTACTTTGAAATAGTTCAAGTCAAGGTCTGTGTTGATATTCTAGAAACTGGATTAGACATGAGTCGCCGAAGGACATTGCAGCTTATCGAACAGTACGTCTCTGACGCTAATCAAGATTATAAATCTAGAATATACCATTCGCAGAATTTTCGAGAGAATCTGAGGAATTTTTCACGTTTTTTTTGTTTTAGCAACGAATTAATGTGCCGAAGTGATAAAACGCGAGCGTCACACAGAGTCAATAAAATCAGGCGTACGGCGGGCTTGTTGAAACAGACTCCATTCACTAGACAGTCATTCATAAAGCATTTCTCAAGGCCACGTCAGACGCTATGATTCGCTACTTTGAACTTCAGATTTAAATTTAATTGAAGACATCTCTGAAGTTCAAGATAATATTTGTGTTATCCCATTTCGATCATAAGCATTATTATTTACTGATTTATGAAGAAGTATTACAGAAAATCGTTGAATAGCGGTGATCAAGATCACACTAGGACAAACTTCATACGATCAGGGCTTCGAGGGGCGGCCTTTTTTGCTCGTCCTCGTCCTGTCCTTGTCACAAAAATCTCAGAGACCGGCCGTTCTCGTTTCGTCCTTATATCGTTCTTATTCGGTCAATGTGCTCAAATTGATTATCGGTCCTAACATCGCCTTAACTTGAATAAAACCGTTCCAGTCCTTGCTCGTCCTTGGGTGGATTGAGACGCGGACGGTCCCGGGACTACCCTTCCCTTCCCTCCTTTGGACCCCTGCATACGATCAACAAAACTGACTGAATGAGTAAAAAGCAATAAAAACACTAGCCGTTGCTTTCATTCTTGTCGAGCGCTGGAAGCAGACAAGAAAAAAATCCCCAGCTTAAGAAATTCTAACTTCACTGTCCATGTTTATTTTAGATTGAACCGTACTTGAGACCGGAAGTGAGGTAACCATGTGACTCAACTTCTGTTCTCATTTTGTTTCTAGAAACTGTGCCCAAATAAAACGTCAGAACTGTCAATAGAAAACGTCACTTTACGTTCAGAAGGCTTAAATAAAGTAACCTTGGAAACGAAATCATTAAAGCATAAAATTCATTGTTTCCAACACCACAAAAGAGAACGTCACAAATCTGTAGCAATTACCACACGTGACGCTCTCTGACGTAATTTTACGTTTCCGCAAGCCGCTTCCGAACATCCCACCGGCATCAAATAGTGAATTTGAGCAAATAAAATGGCCATAAAGGGCTCCATTTGAGGAATTTGTTTGACTTATGTAAAAAATAAATTTATATGATATCAATCCACTTTCTGAAATCAGAATATACCCAATATGCAGAAATGTACACAGATAAATCGAGGCATCATCAAGCATGATGAACTTCTCCGACCATATGACTTACTACCTACGGAACAAGTTTGAAATTCAAAATTGCTTATTTATAATCTGAAGTTCAGATTTGACCTTTTAGATTGGGTCATGAAAAATTCATTTCGGATCACTAAACTGAGATATTTGTTCAGCATTAAATCACATTCACATCCTAGTCATAAAGAGTCATTTCACACTAATATTCTTTCTAAATGAATCGATCTGATTATTAACCAAACGGTGCTTACCACAAAAGTTAACATTTAATCACATGAATAATAATTCTATTTCTTGTCTGTTAGCCGTCGTTTCTTCTAGACTCTTTCCCATCATTTTTCTGGAAAGACGTCCCCAGTTGGGGGACTCTCAAGTAAGCCCTCGGATTTGCAATCATTTTATATAATCATTGATTTTCCATTCACGCTTTCAACTATGACCACTTTCTACAAATAAAGAATTCCATATTTCAATTTCTATAATTTATTTCAACCGATTTGTTGTGCACAAGAGATTTCAGTATAAGTTTTCAGTTGTTCATTTTCTGATGAAAGTTGAAGACACTTTCATTTTGTTAAAAATACCAAAAATGAGTCGCTACGTTTTGAATGGTTTAAGACCCACAGTCTGGCCACAGATTAAAACATCATCAAGATTGCACAATTTGGAAGATCCTTGTCGTTCAGCGCAATTTTTGCCAAGCAAGGATGAGCCGGGTGTCGGTACTGGCATGATGCCGTATGAATCCTAATACACGAGACTTTATATTCACCAGGCGGTCGATGAGTTTAATGGGTTTTTGGACATGAAATTTTCCGATTATTGAATATCTACACGGCGTTACATTTCAGCGATATCAGAAATCAAACGTCTGCTTCCAGCAGACTGCTAAGCCCTGATCATCCTTATTATTTACATTTGACTAGAATTCGTCTTCGTATCACTACGGTCTATTTAATTTCGGGAAAAAGATGCCACCAAACTGTGAAGGCGCGTTTGATGCTGACAATGCTATGAACAAAGATAGTTTCATACTTTATATTTGCTGAATAATGAATTTGAGTTTATTACATGATGATGATGGTTGAAATCCAACCGTTTAATCATGAGACGGATTTTTGTTTTTATTAAAGTCGTTGATATAAATGACTTTATCCGTGGCATCCTATGCGATAACTGATTCGAAGTTCCGAGTCTAAATCATTCAGAAGTGTGATACTTTATGAGGTTCTGTCAGATGAGGTTCCGTCAGCATGACTCTGTCTGATGCTCATACTGCAATCAAATTAACGAGTAAACAATATACGAATTATCAGTTTAACACGGATTTATGAGTAATTCATGACATGGGATATTCTCCCTCTTATGACCTTTTGACCCCATTTAACCAAAGGACTCAAACTATCAGAGTCATAACTCATAAGATAATTTATTTTTGAGTCATATTCAGTTAGGTTCACGGACAGTACTGTAATCAGTAACTGTAGTGATTCTGTTGACATTTCCTCGAGACAGTTTGATGTACTTCTCCTTTTCGAACTTGTGCCTGAAAAATATTGAGTGACATTTTTGTGAAAGCATATGCTATGAGTCATAGCCTTTGACTCATATGAAATTTCTTTTTACCTTTCGTAGTTGGGATGATCTTCAGGTTGAGTGGTCTGAAGAGCTTCTTGACAGTAGGCTATAATTCCTCTAAAATAATTATTTAGTCAGATTAACCATTGCGGTCCGTTGTGGTCTGTTATGGTTTGGTTAGGACGTCATCCTGTAACGACCCTGCTCTTCCACAAACGATGAGTTTTCCTGTGAAGTATGAACCGACATTCCGGTTCAAATAATGACGTTTGGACATTTACCTGAGGCAGTCAAGAATTGAACCATCAAAACATGTATGAGTGTAACCAACCCACTGATTGACCAAAAGACGTTTCATTGAGTCCATACTAACAGAATATTTGATAAGCCGTTTTGCCAATTTCTTCACCATTTCCGACCCTCGGACAAAAAATATTGTGCAACTTACCTCAAACCCGAAATTCTTCTGGAATCTGGCAAATGGTGAAACTTGTCCAAAATGTCCTCAATCTAAAATGGTCTGTTGAGCCCTTTTCTGGTCCGATTAACCCTGAAATAGTTTTAAAAGGATGAATAACCATGTTAAGAAGCTTTTGATCTTGAATTTTTGTCACATGACGTTCAGCAATATTGAATTTCTTTGCAATATTCACAAAATCTTTCTTGTCTTTCACTTCAATGTTCATTTTTGGCCTAGCTTTCTCTCGAAATGCCAACATTGCCTTTTTGCTGGATAATATTCGAACATCATCGGGTCCTTAACAAGTTCAGTACAGGTCAGTCCCAATCTCCAATTGTAACCGTTACGTTTGAACATTGCTTCAAAAAGCAGTTTTTATGACTCATTTTGAGCAACTGCTTTTGAGTGGCCATGTTAAAACGTAACTTGAATTAATATTAGGTACGGTGTAAAGATGACTCAGTTTAGCTCCACTGATTTAAGAGTGTCAATCATTAAACGTAACCTATTTGAATATGAAGTGGTGATGGTGGCGACCAAGAGTCAAATGATTTTTCACATTTGAATACTACAGTTGCTCAAAACGAGTCAAAAAACTTCTTTTTTTCGCAATGGTCAAACGTAACAGTTACGTTCAGAGATTAGGATTGTTATGGGTATGTTATCTAGATTGTAGACCAACGGGTGAAGTTTTGACAAAGCGAAAATTGAAATTTTGCCCAACCGACCATTAAATGTTTTTCGTGCCAAAACGAGCTTTCAGAGATTGCTTACCTACGCTTTTTCCAATTCGCGTAGGGTTACCGAAATGGGGGTTTCGGTTGTATTGAGGCTTTCAAAAGATATTTACCCTTTTGGATGACATATTTTGCATCAGAGGGCATCCGTTCAGCCTAAAACCTCATTTCTTATTGGAAACCTCAAAATAATTTAAAACTAGGAATTATACACCATCGACGGGGTGGTTTCCTGTTTAAAGTCAAATGCTTTGAATCAGCTGAGACTTCAAGTATGAAATTAATATGAGAACCATAATATCTCTGATGCGTTTTACAAACGTAAATTATTCTGTTTACGTAGTCAAACAAGAATTCCCGCCAATAGTCATTTTCATTTCATACTTCATATTTCAATTTTCATGCTTATGATTACTACTCCCGTATTTGAAGAAACTTACTTCCGTCTTCAATCAGAGCATCAACAGTTTCCGTCATGGCTTCATCCTGTAAAATATAAATCGATTTGTGGAAGACTTTCATTTCCAGTGTGACCAATAATCGTAATTTTTCAAACATATTAGCTTAATAAAGATGAGTTAGATATATTGTTTAGAAACAACCGGATATCCTTATCGTATTAAATCCCAGTTTCAAGCCATTTCATACTAAGCAGAAAGTCCTTATATTACAAGATAGATTTAAGATATATCATACTCGATATCTTACCAGATATCCTTCCGCATTTAATTTCTTTGTGATACTCTTCAACCATTTCCTTCTTTGCAACGATCAATCTGAAACCAATTATTATCCTCCAAGAAACCCAAACCCGAACAAATCAGTCACAGTCTCGGGTCACAGTCTCGGGTCACAGTCTCGGGTCACAGTCTCGGGTCACAGTCTCGGGCAGAGATTGAATGGAACGGGATTTAAGTAGCCGAGAAGGCTCTCGGTAACTTTACCGTGGGAACCGGACGGGAATCCGTATGTAGATCCGCGGAAAGAGTTTTGACCCAGAAGGCGGTCATCGAGAAGCTTTTTGTCAAAAAATCGGTAACGCCGGGAACGAGCGGGTACCCGCATCGGTTAACCCGACATTGTTTCAAGCCGATTTCGAGCTCAAACCTTTGTTCAAGTTTACAGCCGAGATAGTCGTAATAAATTTCGACCGCAGCACTTCGATTGTCTGATCTTGATCGTTCCGAATACATAAACTGAAATACATGATTATAATTCCTGATCAATAAATACTATCACGATTTGCGTACCTGAAAACTTGAAACTTTTCGAAGAAAATCCATGCATCGTATATTTGCTCTGTTACATGTTGGGTCTGTCACGTGATATCGAAAGGGTGGATCCAATACTAATGATGTGTTGATGATTGGGCGTTCGACGCTCATGAAGTGATAATAATCTTTGAGCACTTAACAATAGTCATTTCACCAGTCAAAGTCCGACCGTCCGATGTATTTATTGAGCCCTGATCTTACCACAAAGACCATAATTAATGACAGCTGGCTCCGTGAACTGCACAACTTTTTGTATACAGTCCCGGAAAATGACAAAGGGCCGAACATATCTGGTGCCATCACTGAAAATCAAATTTATGACAATACTCAAATCTCACAATTAATGGTAAATTTCAGACTAAATTCCAAGACAGTGTAAAACTTCTGAATTTCGGGAAAATGAGTGCATATTATTTCTCATAAAAAACCCCTACCGCTAGATTTTGAGCCTCCTACGTATTGCGTGGGCGGAGACATCGTAAAAATAGTCGAAAACGGACATAGGACAAAATTTTCCCTTTCCCTGATTTTTTTGATTTTTTTTTTGCGCTTTTTAGACTTTTTACACTTTCTGGGAATAAAGTCTGAAATCAACCGATCGTAAGATAAATTCACCTGAAATCTTGTAGAATTTTCTGTTCAATCATTTCAGTCTTCAGGAAGAAAATTCTGTCGGATGCTGAATCTATAGTCCAATGTGTGAACCCCTTTCCCTTTCTTTAAAAGATTTCATCGTTTACCTTTTATATCCATGTAAAGTGATAAAATATAATTCATACGAATACCCAAATCAGAAGTACCAAGATAAAATTGTCGATCTTTTAAGATGAGACAACCGAAATTATTTTGATTCTCATTCCTAATTCAAAAACATCGACGAGAAAGCAGAAACATCGATACACCGTTGGCGCTTAATAAGTTCGACATCATCCCTCATCATTAGCAGGGTCCCCAAAGACCGAACAGTTGCTTTTCGCTGTTCGGACTGTTCGGTCCAACAACGAACAACAAAATTTTCAATACTAACGAACAGCTCGAATAGCGAACAGTCCGAACGCCGAACAATTGATTTTGAGCGAACCGTCCGAACACCGAACAGTCCGAACAGCTACCCCTCGGTTTTGGTTGTATCCTGATCATGAGGCCCTCATGTCCATCAGACATGTCAATTATCAGATTTGGTCTGATTCATACCGCATGAATCATACGGTATAAGACGTATCATATGGAATCGCTGCATAACATTGTGCAAAGATATCTAACTGATTCCTATATGATTGATCAAGTCAACAAACCCACGCAAAATCGTAGGTTGAAGAAATGAATCATAAAGTCGACGAACTATTGGTAATCTCGATCGTGATTTTCAGTAAATAAAATAACCGAATCACAAATCCATTTTTCCCACGCGATGTCGCTCAGGTTGTCCACAGCACTGCCGCTCCTACACATTTTTTAAATCATAAATCTCAAAGTGGGCCGACTTACCTTAAGAATATAGCTTCATTTTCTTTTGCTTTCGGCGTGCTGATTGGTGGATGCTCTTCACGATAATATTTTACCATAGTTTTTACAAAATGAAAAATATCGGCATCTTGAAAATTCAAAAAGAATTCCATACTTTCATGAAATGTCTCTTTTCCCAAAGAATCGCGTCGAGTCAGGAACAGACTAAAATTTACATAAAAACATAGGTTAAACCTGTGAATTAAACTCACATATAAGCATATGTTGGACCATATCGCTGCAAAGAGGCATTGTCAACTTTTTTTAGAAACACGTCCACTGAAAACAAGTTTCAGTTATAGGAGAGTTCCGCATCAGACTGTTGCGCTTGATCCAGGGTTGACACTCATATGAGTATTACTCATGACATGGTAAATCATATAAAAGTGGAATATTCCTATGGCATAAGACTCTTATGTAATGATAATAAAGGAAATTAATATCAGGACTTGCTCACATAAGAGAGAAAGAGGAGGACAACTCTCCGAATATATACAATATAGAGGGCGCCATTGAGCTAATCCTGATATTAATTAACTTTATTGTATTTATGTCAACTCTGGACC
Source organism: Oikopleura longicauda (assembly GCA_004367895.1). Taxonomy (NCBI): domain Eukaryota; kingdom Metazoa; phylum Chordata; class Appendicularia; order Copelata; family Oikopleuridae; genus Oikopleura; species Oikopleura longicauda. The sequence continues at coordinate 18,077 of SCLD01153476.1, forward strand.
AAACCAAATAGTCTGATGTGGTTTGTCCTATAACTAAAGTTGGTTATTTAAAATGATTGCTTACTTACAATTATATCTAAGCTCCTCAATACATTCGTCTCGCAGGGCATCAAAATGTTTCCCCATATTGACATCAGTTTTCGATTCTTAAAAAATCAAATCCGAAGGGTAAAATTTTGAGGACCCAATCAAGAGTCAGTCATATGATATGACTCATATGATATGAGTCATATCGTATGGCCCTTACGTACCTGTGAAGTCTCGTATTAATTCTGTCGCAATATCTATTTTTTGATTTCTGGTATACTCATCGCTTGTCAACTTAACACTGATTGAGAAAAAAAATTAAACGTAAAACTTGTCCACGAAACATCCATAAGATCGTCCACGATTTTACTATCCGATTTAACCCGCCGGTTATTTTTTTGCATATTTTGATAAGCGCTAATTTTGATCGATTCCTTGGATAAAATTACTCCTAGAGTGAAAATTCCAGGATAATAGTCGAGCGCATTCTAAACATCCTAAATCCTACTGAATTGTACCTAACTATGCCCGCGTTCACGATTTATCATAATGAGATGACCTAGACATGACGAACTTACTTTTGTGATTTCATCGTCGGTTAAATCTCTTTTCTCGGTGAAAATGGTTCCAAGTTTAGCGCACCGATAATCGAAATCCGTAGTAAGAAAAATCATAAGCGGAGTCAATTCATCTCTCACATGACCACCTCGAATATGGCCTCTGTATTCTGAAATCATCAGTTATTCGTCATATTTTAACCGATGAAATGTCAGTACCTGAATTGATGACAAGTGTCCACATGTGTTCATAGCCACGAGATGTCAGCAATTTCAGAGTGACATACGCCATTTTGAGGTATATTTCGAATACGACAGGATTGATTTCTCGATAGTAAACACCTTTGGAAGACCGATCCTTCAGAACACCCTTCAATAGCTGTGAATTTGACAGAAATGGAAGTCTTAAATGTGATTCAGAGCAACGGTGTCTCAAAACCGAGTCCTACAGTTTTGAAGGCCGATTCGGTTCTGAAAAAACGAAACCAGATTTTGAGCAGAAACCGAGAAACTGAAAAGCGGAAAACCGAAATTCAGAGTGGGATATATTGAGTGTCCCGGACTGTGTCCGATTTATATTATCTAGTCCATTTCTTTGGCCAACCGATCGGTTAGTTTCCACAATCCGCTCGAAAATGACACCACTACCGAGTGTCATTTTCCGATTGCCAGCTGACGCAATCGAACAGGCAAATTTAAGAAAACTCGGTTTTCGAACATCGCAGATTCAGAGCCGAAAGGGGTAAATTATATCCCAAGGCTGTGTTTGTCTGTTTCATGCTCCGGAGTCAGGATTTTGATCTGTACTAACCGATAAACACCGAAATCTTCAATGTGATCCATGAAAACAGAGAGCGCTCGATAATTTGACGAGTCTTTATTCACAAAAGTGAAATAATATTGATTGACTCGATTTAGAAAAATCCATGTCGCTCTAATTGATCCATCCGTTATTGGTTTTTCTGCCTAGAATTTTGTAAGAACGATTGTGAGTTAGTACAAAAGAATTAAAACCTTAATTTTGATTTCATCGAGCAGCTGATCTACTTTCTTAATGAGCTCAGCATCAATTGGCATAAGATTGGTACATGCAGATCGACTCTTGTTCTCATTCACGGGACTTGTCTGGTCCTCTTAAAGCTCACTCAGTAAAAAACCATAACCTGTACCAAGGGTTCTAATATGTGCACCTTCAAGACCTTTAGGCTTTAGCCACGGAGAAAGCCAAACCTTTATTATTGAAATAAGCAGTCCAATCTGTCGATGCGCCAAACTTTGTTGTCGGTACTTGAGCAGGCGGCTAGAAAATAGAATGTTATTATTCTGTGCGTTGACGTTAAGATAGTTATAATTTCTGACTCATTTTCTATTGGACTTATAAACTCACCAACACACTATCTTCGAGTGAGTCCCATTCAAGCTTTGAACTAAATGAATTACGGCTCATTTGCCTACAGAGTATTCGTCTCTCCACTCGTTTCACTATTCGTTTCTTTTCGTTATCTCAGCACTTACTAACTAAAAACCTATTATAAAATGTATTTATCTGATCGAATATTATTCATTGAGTTCCAAAAATGACAATCGGTTCAGGCATTTTTTGATCAGTGCTTTAGTTGGAGACAATCAATCGATCAGATCTACTCTTCATTACGATCAAGTATACGAGTCCCTTTGAAAATGCTTCCTGCGACTTAAATTATGTCCGAATCGGATCGTTGCGGACGAGCTGAGTCCGCTTCAATCTATTTTGAAACATGGCATGTCCACCATCTGACTCAAACTGCTTAAGTCTTAAGTCGAAATGGTAAAACACAAGCTTATCCTGTACATAACACGAGTTCAACGGTTTTTAATGAAAATGTTCCGGGTGTATTCTGTCTCGACTCGTTATGGACTCGGTCTGGACTGCCCTGAATGATAAAAATTGTCGGTCTTTTGCGTAAATTCGGTCAAGAGTTAAAGTAAAGGTAAGTGCCGGTGCATTTAGGTCAGTGCACTTAGGTCGTTTTCTCAAGCTTTAACCACTGGAAACGCCTATTTTGAGTTCAAACTGTTGAAATATAATTGCCGAATGAAATGGTCACTGGACCCAGCTGGGTTGATGACCGCTCTCATAAAACCCGTTTAGCCAACGAGTGACGAAAAACAAGAAAATACAATTTGATTAGCGATATTTATTTGTTAGAAGGCATTATAGAACAAGTGCCCGGGTTTCAAGGAATTATGAAGGCGTTATGAATGGCGTTGCAGTTACTACGTCATTATCACTCATCGGTGACGTCATCGCAAAATATGCCATGATATGAGTCATCGATGACGTCATAGGAGATAAATAAGTCAGAATTTGTGCTGGATACTGGTATTTGTACTTTCTATTTGAGGTACTTAATTCGACATTCCACTTCCGCATGCAATAAAAAGTCTGCACGTGAACAAAGCACGTGACGTCATCATCTATGAGTCATTTCGAGACCCAGAAATCCAAATCACGTGACCAATTTAACTATTAGGTTTGGTATAAATATTAACAGTAAAATTAATATGACGTAATGGATATTACGTTATAATTGATTTATAATCTGTCGTCATTGTTAATCAGCTGATAAAGAACTCGGCAGGATAGAAAAGTCTTTTCGTAGATTTCAAAAATATTTTCGTAGATTTGCTTGAGTCTAAATGGGGTCGCAAATTAAAGTGGATAGTCGTTCTCGAACTTTCATATGTGAGAGTTGAACACCGGGTCTAGAACTTGCACACATAAGAGCGAAACCATAAGACTAGGGTGGTTCACGGGTTTCGATATTTTTTCTGGAGTTCCCTGGAATTTGGCTTCGAAGTTTGGTCGAGAATACATTAGCGAGATAGGCCGTGAATCACCCTACATAAGACAAAAAATCACTTGAGTATAATATGGGCCATATGACATGTATGGCTACGTATCCTTAAGTAAACTCAAAGTTTTGAAATCTCAATCCCTTTTAGAGGTTAGAATTTAATCGGATTCAGA
>SCLD01153587.1:0-21661 GCA_004367895.1 Oikopleura longicauda
AAGAACTGCCGAACTGTCTGGGAGTGAAACCAAGCTCGTCTTTGATCTGTAGTTAACCTCTTAGATTGAGATCTCTGAAGATTGTAGATTTACATTTTAACTTACTAATATCCTTATTATCCATAAAACTAACAATTGGAAATATCACCCAAGCTTCAAGCTTGCGATTGTGATAATAAGGACATTTTCAGATGTCGGGAGGATGATTTCCTGATAACTCTTTACTTGGAAATCGGGTGGGGTTTAAAAATTTTAGTTTCTCGCGAAGAACCCTGTCTCTATTTGCTCACTTCCTGCTCAAATTGAAACATCAAATTTTTTCGTTCTAGTGCTATGGCAGTTTTTCTCTAAGTAATGATGAGTCATAGCATTAGAACGAGTCATAGTTTTGGATGATTTGGATTTTATTCAGTAATGAGGCAGTTAAAAGAATTATTATCCATAAAACTAACAATTGGAAATATCACCCAAGCTTCACTAAACTTAAGGACATATCCAAATGTACCATCTGTAAGAGATACTAATAAATTCAACGATAACTCAAATATATTCTTATATTTTATCAGTATCCCATTTATTAGTCCCTTTATTAGTATCTCTCCTTCATTCTTTGATTCGATCGTCTCGAGTAAGGCGTCCCAACTCTATCAGATCCATCAAATCCAATGCATCCGTTTGCGTGCCCACATCTTTCCATTTTTCCTCTCCGGAAACGCGCTTGTGTGGGATCCTGTAAGCTGACGGTGCTTCTTTCGTCGGGCGTGATCTGGCATAATCATAAAATGGTGATAATATGCTAGATGCTCCCCGTTTCAACTCTCTAAGGTCACTCAATGTGAACTGATCATTTCTTGGATTGACCATTTGCATGTTGCTCATGGCTGCGATAATCCAATTCATTACCATCATTGGTGATAAATTTTCTTCTGTCAAAAATAATTTTGCCAGTTGTTTCATTGAAGCTTGAATTAGATTGTAATTCATTGATTCCAATGGGGTTTCCATCAAAACATTCTGCAACAATTCAAGAATCGTTTTAATGTAGAAAGTTTTCTTCGCTTTGAATGTCTTAATTTTAAAGTTATTCATGCAAGATTGAGGATTAAACAGTGGTTTTACCTAGCTTCGAACCCGGTACCTTTGGGTTCTGCTCTAGAAACTATTCCACTTCACTACATCCCCTGAGTTAATTACTTACTTTGGCCGCATAAACCACAAGCTCGTGCCCAGTTTTACATTGACTCTCCAGTTGTTCGCTCGGTGCGACCTGTTTTCGATTGCACAAAGCATATGGTCCATATGCTTCGTTGAAAATTCGTTTATTTTCATTTAATTTTTTCATTCGTTGCATATTCGCGTTCGTAATTTCATTAATGAAAATAATTTCTGGCCGAGTAGTCATGTCTTAATTATATTTCATGAAGAATTTTGGAATCACATATATTATGACTCAACAAAAAAATAAATTCAATTAGAGTACAGAAAACTGTCCTTAAATTATGAATTTTTGTGCTTCATCTAATACATCCTGAAAGTTCAAAAGTTGAACCCATTTTCCGGCAATGTAAGTCGATGCTCCCGCTGCTCCTGCTTGGCCTGGAATTCTTCTTTGGAAGAACAATTCCACCATTTCGTGCTGTGGTTCTAATCGCACTTGTGTGATCATGTTTGCGTCCGAATTCATTTCTCGCAACCATTGTTGTTTTTGTCTTGGACTAAAACCAGTCCATTGACCATTTTCAATTAGCTGTTTTATAATCCCTTCTTGCCAATTCACAACAATACTTGTACCGATTTGTGTCATTCTTAATGCTTAAAATCAGACTCAGATTATTCATAGCCTAAATAAATGCTCGATTTCAATTTTATCAAGATAAGGACAGATGACTGTACTAGATTAATTTAGTTGAACTTCAAAATTTTTGGTAACCATAATAATGTCCGTAAGTCGAACAAAGATTTCTTGTTGAGCTGAATCATTATTATCAAATGATAAAAATCTGAGCCAGACTCCTGTATTAGCATGTCTAATTTCTATTTCCTTGTTTCTTTTGACATCAATAGCTATTTCACGTTGAGCATTCATACTCCAGTTATACCATCGAGCATCAAGAATAAAATTAACTATTATAGCCGTTGTTTTAATTTTATAATAGTTACCATAAGGAAGTATATCATTGTGCAGCCTTGTCATTCTAAATTGTTTTCGACTGTATTGTAAAGCTATTTTAACCTATTTAACCTGACAGTTGACAAAATATGTTTTGACAGTTTCAGAAATTTTAATATTAAAATTCTAGAAATAAAATTCTTAAGTACACTCTGAGTGTCCTAAAATTGCTTACAGTAGCACATCTTCCAAAAAGGAAAAACTTGGGTCTGACTGTATTGATTCAGCTAGTTTTGTTGCAAAACCATTATTATCTAAGGATAATTGGTCTTGTAAATAGTGATTTGGCATTACACTATCAAAACGCCATCCAAATGTAGTAGTTATTTGGTCTCTAGTTAATCCAAATTTATGAGCTATTACACATCCTAGTCTCCGAAAGGTATGTCTTTTCGGAATTATTTTACAACCCGCTTGTTTTGCTGCTTGTCTAAATGTTATCCACGTGGTGTCCCCATTAACCTGACCCAAACATGGCCTAACCTTTGTCCCCGCTTTATGTCCCTTACAGCGGAAAGATTCCCATGTATCCACACAATCTGTTTCATATGTTACATTTTTATGAATACATGGAAAAACAAAACCGAATTTTAATCTTCCCATTATGATCCAATAATGAATCAGTAATTTAACTGGGCAAAGGTCAGAAAAATCCTGAACTAATGATACTCCTTCGTTTCGTTTTCCCTTAGGGTTTGCTTTAGATCCTGGTAAAGCAAATTTTAATTTAAGTCTATCCTTTGTGTGCATAATTTTTAAGGTATCCCATCGGATTCTAGAAATATCCACCCAGCGCCTCCCCGTGACTGAACAAAATAATGCATGAAGCGCACTCATTTTATTTTTAAGGATTTTATTTGGTGAATACTTTATTCCCTTTTTATTTTTGGTCTCAAAAAACAGATTATTAATTGCTAATCTTAATCTAACTGGGTCAACGGTTGGTGCATGTGCTACTGTAGCATTACTCTTAACCCTATATGACATAAATAAATCAAAAAGATTGTTTTTGACTGAATTCTTAAGAGTTACTTTTGCTTTTGTAACCTTTAAGACTTCATTCACTATTTTTTGAAGGTAACCTGAGGACAGAATTGACTGTACTTTATAATTTCGATATTCATAAATGAGTTTCGCACAGTTGATGATATTTTCTTGATTTACTTCTTTGTTTTTGAAGTAAATCTTAATTGCTCGCTCATTCTTGGACATTTGTCGTCTAAAATAATTATTAATTCATTTTATAAATCTAAATTTTAATATGAAGGATCTATTGTAGATACAAGTATGGTCTTACCATAATTGTTTCAACAAGATTCATCAGATCCTGTTTTTTAACTGTCGCTGATTTTCGTTTGACAGGAATAGCATGTGAATCCAATTTTTCAGGATTTTTATGCACAGGCTTATTTTCAGGTGTTACCTTTTTCTCAGCCTTCGTCTCTACACGCTTGTCACCCTTTTTGAAATCTTTCTTAAATTTTTTGGGTTTCAATGGAGCATCATTTTTCTTTTGTTCCACTTTCGGTGCATTCGGTTTTTTCACCCGTTTCGTTGGGGAAATTTTTTCGGTCGAGACTGGCCTCGCCTTTACATTCGTTGTGTACAGACATACATCCTCATACTTTTGCTTTGGTAAAGCTCCAAGTTGTTTATGTTTGTCCATTCCAGATAATAGTTTCCTATTCTCCAACATTCTTGTCCGCATTTCTCGATCAAATGGTTCTTTTAATTGAAACATATCCATATTTCTGTCTAACAAAGACAAAAATTGTTCTTGATGTGATTTATTCAAGCACATTGAAACATCCATCAGTCCCATTTTTCTAGTATAATGTGGATCTCCCATTTTTGCTACCATAGTACGATGAATTTCGTCCACAAATGCTTTTAGTCCCAGATAATCATCTGGCAACGCTTCATATAATCGCTTTATAAGAATCGTTGCATTTTGTAAATAAAAATCCTTAAGTGTGTTAGTCATTAATTTATTTCGAATTATGACATAAATAACACTCGGATCTTCCTTTTCTCGAAATAAATTGAACTTTTCGCATAAACTTAAAAATTTATTAAATAATTTTTTATAGTTCAGACCTTCTGACCATAAACTTATACATAAATTACCTGGGCATGCATGTCCATCTAATTGTATAATTAGTTCCATCGAAGTAGACCGTATTATCCTTCTTTTCTCTACGTTCTTCAACATCCGTTTGATACGTATCCCGGCGTTTCACTCGTTTTTCATGAGTTTCTTGCTTGCGTCTACGCACCTCTTTTCGTTTTTCATGCTTATCTTCATAGTATTTCACCGACTTTTTGAGTAGGTTGGTTTCCAAAGCATTTGCTGGTGTTGCTCCTGCTTGCAATTGTTTTCTCTGAAGAAACCTATATTAGCTTTAAATTAATATTTTTTGTTTTTAAATATTGAAAAGATTATCATACCTTAATGACATAAGTCTGAGCTCGATCTTCAGCCTTCACTGCCATTTCATAATCTTGATAGGCAACTTCAGCATCTTCTTCGAGCTTGAAAAGCATATTGCTTGCTTTTTCACCACCAAGTTCTTTATGACTCAGACTAAACAGTAAAAGGTTTACATATTAAAACTTTAATGTTCATAATTAAAACTTACCGTTTTTTATGCACATCGTCATTTACAATGACCTCAATGGATTTTGGTTTTACCGATTTCCTTTCCGTCATTCTAAAAAATAAAGAAATTAAATAACTCATGTTCCATTCCTAGAAATAAATTTCTACACTCTCTTTGAAATACCATCTCTGGCTCTATTTTAGAGACTCATAAATCTTTCTTTGATCAATTCTAGTTCCTCCACTTAATAAATTTTATGTAAGAAAAAATTTTTGATACTTTTGGTAAAGTCATTATACTTACAGTATGGCTTCATTTTTTTCTGTCCACTTGTTTGTGGCCCATTTGGTATCATTTCTGGTCCACATGATTGTGGCCTTTCTAAACAGATATTTTTAATTTTAATTTTCAAAATACAGAAAAAATAAAAAATTACCTTTTTTAATGCTTCCACCTGGTTGGTTGTACGCATTTTTAACTACTCCCCATGTTTTAGGATCTAAGACAACCCCTAAATCTTCCAACATGAGGCATAAGTCACTTTCATCCATATTTTTCGCTTTGGCAAAATTCGTCATACTTTCAGTATTTACCCGAAGTTTTGTCATTGGGTGAAATCGCTGTGCATTCATTAAGGGCTTAAAAAATTCTTTTTTAATCCAAACGATAGTTTGGGTAGAAGGAACTTGCATAGGTATTGCAAAAACTATTCGTTCAACTTGATTGACCTCAAAAAATATATCTTTTTAATTTTAAGAAATTTTTTCTCAATATTGAAAAAAGATTTTTTAAAATCTAGAAATCTAACCTTTTGATTTCGTTTGTCAATTTTGCCTCCCGCCTTGTTTCTTTTGGTCGTTACTGTTGACCCCTTCTTTTTCTTTTTGGTTGGTTCAAATCTTTTGACCATTTCGAGGTGTGGCACATCTTGTTCCATGTCACTCTAAATTTGGTTATTTTACTGTGGTTATTTAACGTTTTATCAAATAAGTTTATACCTGTTTGAATGCAGCTATCGCAGATTTGAATCTTTTCAAAAGTAGGTCAGCTTGTACTGAACTTATTGCATAAAGGCTCAATCTGACATGATCCAATTTTTGGTGCATTATTGCCACATTTTTTGGATCTTGTTGTTCTCCACGTTTTCTGCATTCTTGTAATTTTAAGTCAACATATTGTAAGGTTGTATTTCCAAACAATAAGTCAGTTAAAATAACGTGCAATCTGAGCTGTGTACATTCAGGTTCGGTCCATTCCACTGGTAATTTTCCCGGTGACAATGCAAAATTCACTGCTTGCATCATTGCTACATCAACTTTTTCTTTGTGTTGCTTGAGCTTCAGCCGATCTGACCTAATCTTATTTGAATACTCAAATCGAAGTTGGTTTAAAATTTCGATTTGAAATTCCACACTATCACTCATTCTAAAGAAGTCAAAATCCATTTAATTTGGTCACACCCTGTGAACTTTCGATTAATTGTAACAGTTTTACTCATTCTTGATAATGACACATGTTGTTTGCCAATTTGTGTCATTACCAATTAACACTAATTTAAGCCCGTTCTTATTATTATCTGGTTTAACATATAATTTAGCATAGGGCATTAAATAGTGCACATTGATATAGAAGCTAAAATGACAATTCGTATTTATCCATGGGAAAAGTTTCAATGCCTTGAACGCCATATCTTTCCTCGGAATTTCCAAGAAGTCATCATCTTCTTTACATTCCTAGAAAAAAAATAAAAAATTTTACATATAGAATTATTAAATTCTATACTTACTTCTATTGCTTCTGATAGCAAGTTCAAAATACCACATCTAAATTTGATATTTTTCTTTGCTTCTTTCGTTCGTAATTTGAATTTTGATTCAACCTCTTTGAGCCAGTATTTTAACCAGGTTCCTTCATGAATTGGATCATCCTTCATATTCATATCAAAAACCACTCTGTTTTTGATGTGAATAAATTTGGTCACTCTTTGTGAACTTTCATCATTCGAGTCTTCTGAACACTCTTCCGACACTTTAATACTGTCTTCTGAGTATTCTTTTTTAACCATACTCGATGATGATCCGAAAGTATCCTTGATCATTAAATCTGGCAAATTTGACTCCATCATATCCATTCTGAACAGATTTGATTCGTTAGGTCGGTTTTTTCCATCTTTTAATAAAATATGGTGATGCAAAATCAACTATCAATGTTATGTGCGATCTCTCTATAACGTTGTGTTAAATCCTCAGCTAGGATTGCATTATGTAAATGATTTCTTTGCCACTGCATATCATCATATTTCTGCCCTAGTTTTTCAAGCTCTTCTTTCAACTTTTTAATCAATTCATCTTTTTCAATGATTTGAATTGTAAGTCGGTAGTTTTTATCACTGCAGATTCCAACTAGTTCCAAGTTCGCTTCACAAACGACACAGTCCATTTCGATCTTCAAATATAAATTTGATTATCTTTATGGAAAAAACTAAATTTATTTGACTCGAAAAAATTTTATAATGTGGTCATAATATATGAACTTATTTAATAAAACGTTTTCACGGTTAGTAGAATGAACTATAATGGCCAATCACATTGGACTAAATGAATTTTTCAAAAAATAAAAAAGGCATTTAAACATTTTTAATCATTCTAAGTCCGTTCGGTATTTTTAGTTTTTTCATTTTGGAGTTCCAGTTTCAATCTATCCACTTTTCTTTTTTCATTATCAATACGAATTTGATAAACGCCTTCTACTCGTTCTAACAATCCGTCCAAATAATCGATTGCTTCTTTTTGAATATCCACGATCTCTCGTAATGTATTTGCTCGTTCTTGATAACGTGGAATAATAAACTCATACCGTTCAATTTGTCGTTGAAGGTCGAAAATTGCAATATTCGCCAAATGCATTCGTTCTTCTAGCGGAATATTTGCCATTCTAAAAAATTCTTATTTTTAAAAACAACTTTTTTGAGGACATAACTTATGTACTAAAACAGATAAAAAATAATTCTAACTAACACTTTTTAGAAATAATATATTGGTTATTAATTTTAACAATTAATAGCCATTATTTTAAGACTTTTAGCTTTTTTGTTCCAAAAACCATAAAAAAGTTGGTCATTTATTTTCAGCTGAAATTCTGCTGGAATTATAGTTCTCGGATTATCAAAACTAATAATTCTTTTATCACTATCCTTTAATAAGGGTATTGACATTGGAATTTCATTAAACTGATGGTAAACTAGTACCATTTTATGGGTCGTATAATAACGAACTAAATGCGCTACAACTTTTGTTAATAAATTTTTTGGTGGAAAAATGAACAAAATTTCGTCTTTTAATAAGTATGGTCTTGTGCTGAAAAAATCAAACCCAATACATTTCTTATGTGTAGTTAGGCCAAAGTTAATCCATTTGTTACATTTAAAATTAGCCTCTGATGCGAAGCAGTCAACTGTCGGTTTTACACCTAAAGCCTTCATATCTTCTTCAAATAGTATTGCTGGATAAAATTCTTCATTCCAGTCTATGAATCTGGATGATTCATCTGCTAGTTGGTCGTTTGTATTTATCCAATACATTGTCATTTCAGCATCAATTTCTTTCAGTCCTTCATAAATTTTTAAAATTAATCTTTGAAGTCTCAGCGTTCTAGAGCCTAAATTATTGTATGTCGCTGTAACATTCTGATTGTCACAGAAGTGAAGGATTTTAGTAGTTTTTAATTCCACTTCAAATTCTTTCAACATCCAAATAATAGCTAGGGCTTCTTTTACATAAATCGGTAACGGTTGCGTTTCCTCATCAAAAAACCACTGTCTCGTCATAATCGAGCCATCTTTGCAAAATATCACTGCACTGGCACTGAAACTACTAGCGTCTGTAAATGTAACTCTATGAGGTGGGACAAATGCATCAAAATCTTTTTTCCAACGATGCCTCATTTTAAGAAAATCCAGTTTTAACCACTGTTGTAATTCATTTCTTAATTCTTTATTGAACTTTATTACAAACGTACCCACGGCTTTGATCCTATTTAAATCCGCTATTGTTTTATTCATTTGTCGAATAAATAGCTTAGTCATAGGATTACAAAGTAAGAACGACACACATTTACCCCTTAGTTTTTCGAATTCTTTAAAAGTACACTCATTGTGTCCTAAATACTTAGAAAGGGTTTCTTGAAAGCACTTCCATTTTTTAGGGGGTACCGAAATTGTACAGTTATCCGTGTCTAAATGAAGACCCAAAAAATCCTGTGCCTTTTTTGGTTCAAAGTCCGACTTTTGTAGTGAAATAAATCCACCTTTAGCAATAACTAGCGCCGATGTTACAAAGCTATTTCTTGGAACACCGTCAATCATGGATTTTTCATTATCTAAAACTAATCTATCGTCTAGATACAAATTATTTTTCACCCCCAACGATCTCGCATATGAACTTGAAACAAAATTTGAACGCTGAAAGGCTGCTGGAATTTTTGGGGAGCCAAATGGGGCTACTCTATACATAAAAAATCGTCCTTTATATGCAAATGCTGTTAAAAGTCTCGATTCTTTCCCCAGAAGTACTAAATGAAAGCCCGATTTATCATCCGATTTTGTCATTAAATCATCTTTTTCCAGGACTTGTAAAATACCATACAAGTCCTCTAATTTACACGGAAAACTATAGGCTTCTATCGCTTTCTCGTAACCTCCATCATGGCACATTCTCGGTTTTTTTGTTGGATCCGGTTCCGGTCCACCTGGTAGCCGAACATTAGCTAAAACTATAGGAGTACATAAATCTGGTAATTTATCTTTGTCCATCATAATTATGGCCCCATTTCTCAACCATTTATCAATGGTTTTTTCAATTAAATCTGCTTGCGCTTTTTCAATTAATGGATTTGTTTTAATAATGGGCGGATATTTCCATTCTTGCGATTTATATTCAAACCATACCGGAGTTTGTTTAACCTTAGGATACCAGGTCTCAAAATTTTGTGCTTTTTCAGGTAAAAAATGTAATGCTTCAGCAGCAGTACGTTTTTTATTTTCTTTTTTGAGCCGTTTTATTCTAGATTTATATCTATTCTCCCTTTCGATATGCGTTTTATTTAGTTCAAAAATATTGACCTCGGAAATTTTTTCTTTATGAATTTCTTTAATGAATTCAGAATGTGGTCTCGGTATTGTATACATCTCCCCCTTTTTTCTGAATTCATTCAAAGATTGCATAGATTTATGTTGAAGTGTCTCATACAAATCTACTCCTCGATGAAAATCATTAGACGCTCCGTGTTTATTAGCTAAGCCTTCTAATTTATGAATCATTAAGAATGCTATCTGATAATAATCAGCATATGCTCCCCCATAGAAATCATCCTCATGTCTAAAATACAGCTTAGCCCAGTCTGGTTTTCTTGTTCCATTCATAATATCATGACTGTAATCAAACAACCAATAACTATATTTCAACCATTCTTTGTACAGATAGGGTCCCTCTATTCGTCCCTTATCACGAGTAGCTACGAAAGCTCCTGTTCTATTTACTGGTCTAACTGATCGCGGTGAAAATCTTCTTTGCCATAAAAAATCTTTGTCCCACCTCAGCCTATCAATTTCTTCACAATCACAATTATACCAACCCCTTTTGGTACAATCACATGCTTGTAAATTTGTGTCTAATAATTTAGCCTCATCAGACATAAATTTCCAATTATCCCAGTCCGATTTTTTCATTTCTAAATTATACGAAATTTTTTAGACATATTAAAGTCAAGTCATTCTTGCCTATCCATTCTTAAAAACATTCGACTAAACATTCCTGATTCTTTCCTCCTAAGATTCGGAATCATAATTTTCTTCTGAAGGAGCATCTTCATACTCTTCATCAGGTGATACATCATTTTCCGATTCTGGTGTCGGTTCACGCAACTGTGGTGCTTTACGATTTCGCTTGCGTGCTGGTTGTTTTTGTTCTTCCTCTGAATCTGATCCAAAAATTTCATTCAACTCGCCCACTTCCGGTTTTTTAATAACTCGTTCTACTTGCTTTAATTTAAGGTTCACAAATATACTTAATTATTATGTGATCTAAACATTTTAAAATCACTTAAAATTTTAAACCTTTTCCTGGTCTAATTGATTACCGACAATTGGAAATTGAGTTCGGTAGTTTTTATCCAACCCTTTGAAATGCGGAATTACTACTTGTTCTTCCGATAACATTGGTTGCAACTTGTGCCCCTTGAACTTGATCATTTCACGTTTTTCCATGGTGATACACCACCAATCAGCAATTGAGGATGGTAAAATACCATTTATTGCTATTCTGGTTTGTTCAAAATCACCACCCGCATTTAACAATTTCTTGGCTAAAATTACCAATTAATTATTATAATTTTTAGTCATTAATTATACTTACGAAGCGCAATGATTCTTTGAAGCTTAGTTCTTTGCTTCTCATTATCATTTTCTTTTGTAATTCCAAGTTCCAAAATGATGGACCTCAACAGTTGTGCATCCCACACCAGTTGTTCAATCGAATTGACCGTAATATTTGTGATTGTCTTAAAAAAGATTAAGTATAAATTTACTTACATAAACGATTTTTTTGATAAATTTACCTTAGCTGTCAAATCCCAGTATTTATGCATGAATAATTGGGTCCTCCAGGCAACAAATTCGTGATATTCATCAAATAAACCCCGTTTATTTAATTTTTGTTGCAATTTTTTGTGACATTCATCCCACCATGTTTGATGTTGAGTCCAGTCGTCCTGGCCTGGCTGAAAATCCAATGACAACATTTGCTGCAAGCAATATCCCATTGGTGACTTCAAAAATTCATGAAAAGATAATTTTGCCATGTCCACAAATTCTTGTTGTCTAAAATATATATTGTTAAATTAATTATTACCATATTATGATTTAACAATATTTTATTGTAAAAAATATTACTAACCCATCTTTTTCCTTGAGTTTTTTCAGAAAATCTCCATGAGCTTGGACCTTTTCTTGTACTCGTTGAAATGATGTCATGCTGACCATCTTTTTCTCTGACTTGGGGACCATCTTCGTTGGTACTTTTTCAAGTGATTGTTTAATTTCTTTAACCTCTTTTTCAATCGTTTCCAACAATGATAATGACTAAATTAACTTATTTTGGCAATTTATTAATAAAAATTATATTTTATTACAAATAATTTATTTTATTTACCTTCGCCTGAACCAGCTCCTCGGATTCCCTTTCGAATAACTGTTTGATATCCAGTCGATACAAGTATTCCCCTTCCGGACTATGTGCAAGAATTTCATTTAGGTTCAATTTTTCCAACATAATGGAAAGATACTCTCTAGTGGCTCCCTCTAGCCCCTCAACCAAAAATGGTAGTTTATCTTCGTCAATTGCGTTTTTACAAGTTTTGATTAACGCGTTTGCCGTTGCTGTGATAGTGGTGAAATTTTTTCGAGGGCCAATTTCTTCCATCTGGGATGGTTTTGACTCAGACATACTTTCAATACACAAACAGTCTCTTTTATGAAAATATCAGATTTTCAGATAGCTTTAATTTATTAAAATTTCTTTTCACGTGATGGTTCAGAAAATTTTTCAATCAGCCAATCATAAACTAGTATTTCCATTTTTTTGATCGAACCTTTCAAAATTTCGGTGCAAAATTTTTGCCCTAGGTAAAATTCACAACACCCGTCTCCTGGACACCTCGAAATCGCCTTCAGAAAAGCAAACTATTTTCTTCCAGGAGTGTCCTCTAAGTGAGGACCCTCTCATTATATAACACACCACGCTTCTTATGCATGATCTCATATTTTCAAAATTTTATTGTTTTAAAACATCCTTAAGACCACTATAATATGCATATTATAACACTTGTGTAATAACACTATCTTTTTTATTTTTCGAAATTAGCAAAAGAATAGTTAATATTAATAAAATCTAATAGTATTTTACGCTATTACATGTTATTAATATATCATAATTTATAAAGATTTTTTAGAGGTCAAACTTTTTGAACTGTGCAGTAATAATAGAGATTAAGACATTTCTTCGGTAATAAGCAACATCGTAATAATGAATTCGTGCCACTTTTCCGGGTTGGATGAAAATTGAATTTGGAAACCAAATGATTTTGCCCAATTTAGAATCTAAATATTTATATTTATAAAAATTTTTTAGCTTATTTTATTTAAGTATAAAACTCACCTTATTTTTAATACTCTTTATTCTTTCAAATTTAATCATTGTATTAATCCACCCTGCCACTTTGATCTTTTGTGTCATGGTGAATTGTTGTTTCCATGGGTCTAAATTGAGACACTTTTCATGTATCGCATTGGGTACAGAATTTCTGTCCTTTACTTGAAAAACCCAGTCTTCAAATTGTTCATATGTATGAAAAAATTGAAGATTGACCATTGGAATTTCTTGATGATTTTCTATTGTCAAATGACCTTTTTCGTAAAATTTTTTCGTAAGATTTAAAAATTTTTCGAATTTGGTCCCAAACAAATTTCTTTGTTTGATGGCTTCTGATGACATGGCCTTCATTTGACTGGCAGTGGCTCCTAGTTCCCTGGCATCCATTTCTTGTGCTTGTTTCGAGTGTTGAACCTGATCTTGTTGGTGTCCAACTTTCGAACCTCTTCCTAAGAATATCGATAATTCCGAGATATCTTTATTATCAGGTTGATAGCCATTGAATATGGCTGGGACTCGTTCAGCATCTACTCTAAACACTTCTTCAGCTCCGAGAGTTCTTCTAATATTGTTTCCCTCTCCAAATCTATGTGAAGAATTCGGAAATTTTCTTCGCCATTGTTCGAAGAATTCCCAGTTGTTATTTCGGTACAGAAATCTGTCCTCTATTTTCGTATGATAAGCCGTTAGAATTGGAGCCATAAATCCTTTAATATCATCTAGATACTGTGATTGCGGTTCACCATCATAATGATCCAAAGGCATTTCCATAGCCACCGCATAATGTAATTTTTCCATTTTTGGAGATAATGGAAAAATTTCAGTTCCTGCCAACGGAGCACATAATATACCAAAGCAAGGGAAATAACGGCCTTTATATAATGCTTTTTGTCTTGTCATCGGTAGACTCGGTAGGTCCGGAGTTAATTTGTAATCCAAATCTTCCGACGTTCCAGGATTATAATATGGAATTTCCATTACCGATGATTTTAACATTGAACTTGATGCTACTTCTGATGTGGAATCTGGGTGCATAGTTGATGCCCTGTTTTTTCTGCTCGGTATCAGCGATTTTATAGTCGCTGCTCCTAGCGCCCCTTGTGGTGTACCAAGAATTTCTTCCACCTGCTCTTCCGTTGTGACACATCTGAGTCTCTGATTCAATTGTGCCCAATCAATCTTTTCAGCTTCAATATCTTCACTTGGCTCTTCTAAAATCGCCTCGTTCAAATTATTTGCTGCTTCTCTTTCGCGTTCCAACTTTCTGGCCCTTAAATAATTTTTTATAATTTGAAATATTACTTCTAATTTTCATGAAAAATGAAACATTTTTATTTCATAATAGTTTTCTTACCTAAGTCTGATTTTTAACTTATTGGTTTTTGCGTGGGTGGTTGACGCAATATCTGAACCTAGTACGAGCTCCTCGTCCTCTTCTTCATCCGATGAAAATTCTTCATCTGACTCAAATCCTCTTGCCTGTAATTGACGTGCTTTTCGGACGGCCTTTTCGAGAAAATCAAATGTTTCAACTTGAGTATTGGCTGTAATTCCAAACTCATGTGAACATTTGAACATTGCTTTTTCATGCTGCTGTTCCAAATTTTCTTCGTCTGCACTGTAGCATCCTTTAAGGTTCAGTTGTGACGCAATATTACCCAATCTATAGGTGTTTATAGTCCAGTAGTCTTTCAAATCTGGCCTTTCATTCTTTTTGAGAAAACTCAAATCAACCCCTAAAATTTTATAAAAATAAAAATTTTAATACATAAATCATTTCTACCTGATGAATAGCGGAACTTTTGAAATGTCTTCATAGGTATTTCTTGGACCAGCGCTGAATCACATCCTTGGAAAAATTGGATTGATTCTTGAATAAAATCCTCATTTGTGCAGTCATTCTGCCCTAATATTTGTCTTGAATTTCCTGGATCATCTTCTGATACTAAATCGGATGATGTAGCCATTAAATGAGCGAATTCTTGATTAGCTATTTCAATTGCTTCATCCATTGAGATATTCAAAACGTCCATCAGATTTTGTTTTCTTGTTCGAATTTTATTCTGAAACAACGTACCATCCTCCACTGGATATCTCATCATCTTCAACGAAGGTGCCTTTGAATTATCCACTTCCAGATCCTTAATTAGTTATTTTATATTTTAAGTTTTAACGTCTTAAAATTATAAAATATTTTTAATTTACCTGTATAATTTTGGTGACTCCTATTTTACAATCTGGTCTTAGAACAGCTCCTTTTTTGATGCTACCAATAAACACAGTTTTTGCAGCTCCAAATTTTGGACCATTCATAGGGTGCCTCATTTTTTCACCTTTTACAGTGAAATTTGGCCTTTCGAAGTAATGCGGAATTGTGTTGCCAATGTGGCACCATGATGATGTCATTTGTACATTTCCCTCCAATGCCACCAGATAATTTAACATTGGTACTTGTTCATTCTTCCTGAATATTGTCAAATCAGCTACATTTGAACAAATATCATTTATTTCCGATCTCATTTCGAATTGATTTCTTTCAAATTCAGTATACGCACTTCCCGGTTGTTTCATTCGAATTCCTGGTCTTCTGAATTGTGATTTACCTAAAAAATAATATTAATTTTTAATTTTAATCACTTCATTAATACCTTGTTGCGTTTTGAAGGTGAGATGGAAGATATTTGCATTATCATCTAGATAATCCATATAACGAGGTCGGTCTTTCCGAACTGAAAATAATTCAAAATGGTCTTGTACTGATTTGAATCGTTCCACTGTTTTGTGCATGAGCGCTGATGGTATAGGCGCTTGTAGGGCAGCTAACTTTCTCATGTCCACACTGAGTGGCCCCGTTCCTGTTGACACAAAATACACTGCCACTCCAAACTTTTGGAGATAGTTTACCATTTTAATTTTGTGTAACATGGTTTTGTCCAGTAGCCCCAAATGAAACATTGCTTGCCTATGTGCATCTCTGAAACCATCCAGTTTTTCATTCACAGTGTACTTTCTTTGTTGTTGTTGACTACGACTGTGAGTGTTTTTTGATGAAAGTGTTCCAATCGGAATTTCACCATTTAGAAATTTAATTTGGCGGTCCAACCATTCTTGCGTAAGTATTTGACCTTCCGCATTTTTCAAGTTCAGATCACTGACCTTATTGACTGATGATTGAATCACCCCATTATGGACCATTCTTAACAGTTCAAACTGTTCTGAATCTTTATAAATCCATGCCGCATCATTTTTCGATTCGTGTCGAGTGCCTCGAACATTCTTCGCTCTTTGTATGCAGTTATTATGAAATGACTCTTGTGCAATATAAAGTACAGCCGAATATTCGGATATATGATTTGGATCTGGTTCTATATACATGGAGGGTGTTAAGTTGTTTGCTTCTCCCATATTCGGTGCATTTAGGGGTGAAAATGGATATTTTCTTAGACAATCCAGATTTTCGTTTTCGATAAGCCGTGCAAAATTATTGCCCATATCTCTAACTTTCCATGCTTTGCCATCTTTATCAGTTGAATGTGTGGATGGTGTACAAGTACCATCCAATTTGTTCTTATCAATGATAAGTGCTGGTGCAATCGGAGTTGCCCTTTTTGTTAGATCTTTCAATATATCAGCGACCGTACCCAATGGTTTATAATCATATTGTGACGTGACATATTTATCTTGGTCCATAATTTGATCTGCATTTAACCACCCTTGATAAACACCAAGTTTTCCGAGTAAAAATGGAATATTTCTTGTCCAATTTCCTTCAAGGTCAAACGCATAAGATCGCATTGTTTCCTAAATTATATGTTAGTTATAATCATAATTAGTCAATTAAGTACCTTCATAGCTAAATAAGCATGACGCCACTTTTCTCGATCGATATTTTTAGCATTCGGGAACCTTTTCGTGAATTCCTTATCATCAAAGTATGGTAATGAAATCAAATACCCCAATTTGAACGTAGCATCACAAGCTTCTAGAAGTTTCTCCAGTCCCATAATACTATGTCGAAAAGCTGGCCCCGCTCCTTCGGATGATGGAGCATATTCAACAATTTTGTCCAGTTTGCCTGGCCCAATATGAATTCGAACAACATTCTAAAAATACATAAAATTATACATTTTATTTTAAAAATTAAAATGAAATTACTTGACTAATCTAATGTATATTTTAAATTTGTTCTACGAAGCCTCCTTCCATTTTTTTGATTTGGGATATATCAAGAAAAAATGCCAAATGAGGAGGGCTTCGAGATGGCTTAGTTGGTAGAGCAGCTGTTCTAACCAGCTGGTAATCCTCTCGAGGTCCCGGGTTCAAAACCCATGGACTCCGCTGAGTCTTAATTACGTATCTAATTAACACATCCCAGATGATTCCCAAAGTTCAAAAAATCGTTCTAATGGTTCACCAGTTCAGTAAATATGGTATATAAGGCAAATAAAGGTTGAGAATGACATCATCTCCCTTTTTGCCGCTCATATTATTTTAAAACTTTTGTTTTTTATAGTTTCTACTTTAGAACCTTAAATTATAAACTTACTTTTGAGATTGAAAATCCTCGTTTGGTTGTTAATGAACCAATTTCGCGAATCAACTTCAGGTCTTGTCCAGGAACCGTGTGTTTTTCACATTTATGTGTGTCTTTCACTACGGGTTCATTGCAAAATTGTTGTACCTGCCAATCATATCCCAAACATGCACCTGTGTTAAATCTGAACAGGGTTACATTTGGCAATCGAAATTGCGTAACCAGTTGTTGCTCGGTCCAATTATTGGAACTTTGTAACTTTTTTTCCATATCTTCGAGTTTCTTCTTAAGAACCGGATCATCTTCTATATTCTGTTCAGCACGTCGAAAGCATTCCAAATCTGAGAAGTGTGACACTGGGTTACTGAATTGTGATTCACTGAATCGGGGGACTTGAGCTGATCCCAGTGTAGTCAAATGCAAATCACCAACTTCACTCAGTATGATCGCTTGGTCCGAATCACGATGATGAAAAATCATTTTGGCTAATTTTATTTCTTCGTCTGAAACTTGTCCCAACCAAAATTCACCTGCTAGCGGTACTTTTGCCAATTCCGAAACCATTAGTCGATAAAATCGTCCAAACTCTTTGGCCATTTTAGGATTTGAACTTCGAAAACTTGTTGGTCTGAACGTATCTCTGAACTTGAAAAATTCTTTGATCAACCCTCTGTCATGAATACGTTCATTTTTAGCCTTAATTTCCTGTTTCATCATCTGAACTATATCTTCATCCCATTTGAATAAAGCTACCAGTTTTTTCGTGACTTGTCCTAGAATTATTATAAAGAATTGTTTTAGAACTTTTAACTCATGAATTTACCTAATCCTGCCAAAATCGGATACATTCGTAATGACTGTTCTGGTTGCGTCATCAATGCCGCCAGTACACTCATAATCAGGTTGTGAATACCTTCCTTGAATGTTTCATCCTTCAATTTGTCACAAAACATTCCATGGACCTGTTGAATCACATTGACATGTCTGTCTTTTTTCAAATGGTGTAAATAAGCTGACATTTGGATGAGTGGTTGAATTCCATCCAAATAATTTGGTAGCTTCTGTAGCTCCTTCGTTTTTGTATCCAGTAATGGTACAAACTCATTTTGCACAA
Source organism: Oikopleura longicauda (assembly GCA_004367895.1). Taxonomy (NCBI): domain Eukaryota; kingdom Metazoa; phylum Chordata; class Appendicularia; order Copelata; family Oikopleuridae; genus Oikopleura; species Oikopleura longicauda. Next base: position 18,623 of record SCLD01153587.1, read on the forward strand.
ACTCTTTCATATCTTCATCTGTTTTAATTGTAGCCAATTTATTCACAAATTCGATAGAAAACAGTTTATCTTCCATATTGAACATAATCATATTCAATGTGGTGCGGAGTACATTAATATAAACTAATGTCATTGCCGCATTATCTTTGGCTTGTTGAGTAGATTCCTGTACTTTGGATACCGCTAGCGTATTTATGAACTGCCACAAGGTTTGCGTATACGCCACTTCTATAATCTTTTGCAAGACTTTTTCCTTGGTCGCAATTTCGGCGAACTTTTGCCAATGAACACTTGATGGTGCGAAGTGATGAAATCTATGTCCAGATTCTTTGGCCTCCTAAACATGATTTTAAATTACTCATTTTAAATTTCATTTTATTACCTTATTTCCCAAAATAGTCCATAAGAAATTTTCCGCTTGTGGCGCTCCTGATGTCATTGGAATTTGATACTTAGTTCGAACTTTTCGACCTTCTACTTCTAATTGCAATAATTTATCTTTGAAATTGTCCAGATGATCTTGACATATTCCAAATCGATTTTTAGGATCCTTGCAGATGGTGTTGATGACAACCCTATTCTCAAATATTTTTTCTTGGGCAAGATTAAACTTGACTACTGATGATTTTTTCCTAAACATAATGTTAATAATTATATATTTTATTATTCTAACTTACATTTGAATATCACGAAGTAAAATCATTTCAAATTCCAATGGTGCTTTGAAATCGAACAAGATCGGACTATCGGTAGTCATAGTTTGGTTCTGCTGCCGAAACAAATATGCCATCAATGATTTGTCATTATCTGGTATTTGTTCTTTTTCTGGTAATTCCAGAGAACTAATATTACGATTATCTTTCAATAATTGCATTTGTTGATACAAATATTGTTTCAGATATTCTTTTTTGAGTGATTCTTTGTCGAGAATGACATTGTTTTCAGCAGCTAAATCACACCCATGTTGAATCTTGATTTCATCTTGGGTCTGGTCTACCAGTTTGAAAATTCGTGGTTTTTGAACTTCATTTGGTCTAAATATAAATTGTTATTAAACAGTTTTCATTTTTAATTTAAATATCATCCATATTTTTATAAGTACCTTCTATCCATAGAGTTTCGATTATCTCGAACCGCAAGGACAAACGCATTGTACTTCTTATCTACCGTTCCACCTTGCATGATTTTAAGTAAGGTGGTCAGCGCATAACAAAATTGTCCAATAGTTGTGTCTTTGTTGACCACCATATACTTGACAATATTTTGTTCACTCTGTTGTGACCCAGTAGTAATTTTTAATGATACCACCATCATATTTGTCAGATCATAAATCAGATCAAACGTTTGTGTGTAATCCTTTTTTGAATCTGACATCAGATAGTTTCCTTTGTCGGGTGAAGGATAATCTAGTTCATAATCTATGACCATAATCGACGAATTGGCCGCTGGATCACTATCTTCGAAATGTTCCGAAGGTAGTGGAGTAAAAGATAAGCCTTTCTCCATTGCCATTTGATTCGGCACCGCTTCATAAGTTGAAGCTACCATGAAAGTCAAGACTTTCTTTTCCAGAGCTTCTCGGATGTCGCCCTGCGTTTTGACCACATTCCCTTGTAGTACCACTTAATATACGGTTTATTACTCCCATATATACGATAAGTTAAGGTAAATCTATTTTTAACTTTACTAACTTATTGTTTTCCCTGTTTTTTCAATCAAAAAACTCCTAAAATCGAGCTCCTTTCCCGATTTTACGAATTTTAAACTGATTTTTATCAACGAAAAATTTTACAAATAATTTTCGTTCATGTTCTAGAGATTTTTATTTTTGGTCACGTGACCAAAAAATTTTCTTCTAAATAATTTTTCATTTTTTCAAAAAATTATTTATCTAGAAATTATTATATTTTATTTAATCACTTATTCATAATTATTAAAACTATGTTTTACTGATATTTCATATAAAAGTGCTCACCATTACTGGTCATTTTTCTTTATAAAATCACTTTCTTGGTTTTAGTCCTTTTTTGTTCTATTTCGTTTTCTTTGAAATAGATAACTCTATCAATTAGTGAAGTCAGTCTTCCCTTATCTGGCCTTTATAAATGATCAAATGAGTTTCTGATTTTTTTCGATTTTCTTTTGGCAGTTATCATTTCTGCTGTTATCTCGAAAATAATCATCTTAATCTGAAAATTTGTGGTTAGAATTTTCATTTCAGACTAAATCAGTTTTATCAATTTTGAATTATTCCAACTGAATTGAGGTTAGGTTCAGTTTTGAATTTCAAATTGTACATACTATATGTCCTTTTTTATCTTTAACAAAATAAACTTATAAATTCGTTAAAATAAAAGACCACATAATGCTATTATTATTACCCGTATTCTTATAAATAATAATAATAATGGCTCCATACCTTCTTTCCTAGTATGTTTCCAAATACTATAAATGAGTGCCTTCTATAGGCCCTATTTAACGTAATTATGAAATTCCAAGTTCTATAACATCAACGTTACACCACAGTTATGTTAGAAACACTTGGAATAATATTATAACAGATTTATGCAGTATGCTATTAAATGTAGAAAAAATGCCTTAGAATAAGACAAAAATTAAAAATTTTTAGTGCGTAGGCAGTTTTTCTCTAAGTAATGATGAGTCATAGCATTAGAACGAGTCATAGTTTTGGATGATTTGGATTTTATTCAGTAATGAGGCAGTTAAAAGAATTTGTGTTCGACATTTTCAGATTCGCGTGGCGAAATCGTAGGTTTGAGGCCTCTGAAGTTACAAGGGTATTCTCAACGGATTATATCTTAGTTTTTGAACATTTTTGATAAGTGAGAACCATCCCGTAGCATTGAGAGGAGGTGGTAACATTTTTCGTGACTGTGAAAATGAATACGTTTCTGGTCTTCGACTCTGGGGAGTCTTGATCTTGACTTTGTTAATTTGACTGATAGGTAAGTCAAGTAGTCTTTTGAAGAGCGTCTTTTAGAAGATCATTCCCAGTTGGGTTTCTTATCCGGGACAATT
>SCLD01153699.1:0-21650 GCA_004367895.1 Oikopleura longicauda
TTCACTCGCTTTACTCATGTACACTGTCAGTCTCATTTTATGTATTAAACTGTGGCCAGTAAAAGTCGAGGTGGCTCAAGTAAGGAGACCACTTCACTTCGGCCAGGCCAAGCCGAGACTGTAAACTACTGTTCAAATAAAGATACATATCATTGCCATGTATAAAGACGGTGTGTTACTTGGATCTCAAGTTAGCAAATTCATATGGCATAAATTCAGCATTGATTATTGGCGAACTTTCTAATGTCAAAACTAACAATCAAACTAACAATTCAAACAAAAGGTCAAACCTTCTACAAGGGGTTGTTGAGTGTTCTTTTATGTTCGACACCGTAAGTTGCTATTATTATCAGTAGTTAGATGGTGAGCCGCGGGATTTGGCCAAACCGGACGTTTTTTCCCTTTTCTCACATAACCTTTCAAAAAATCGATTTTGCGCTAAAATGAAAAAAAGGGAAAAACGTCCGATTTCGTCAGATCCTTTATTTCGAAGTTAATCTAAACAAAGTTGTGTAATGTCATTATTTATTCAAAACAGTTAAACAACAATAAGTTGAGTGTGATTAAAGGAGAGAGACATGTGACGAACAAAACGTTACATTAACGTTTGGGTTTGGTTAAAAAGCTGGTTACCAACGATCATCGTCGTCTTCGTCGTCGCTTTGGCCCCATGCAGGAGGTCGAGCGATTGAGTTGAGAAATTGTTGTTCTCTTTGATATTCCTTGTATTCTTCATGTAGAATTTCGAGAAATGAATCGTTTGCGTACGCAGTATCACCGAGTTCATTTTTTCGTCGGTTATAAATGTTTTCGTCCAGCCAAACTCCGTATTGATGTCCATAATCACCCATAATTGCTCGCAGGACACGCACACCTTCACCAGACATTTGACTGAGATCCAGTTGATATTGGCAGCTTATGTTGACATTTGTTTCCAGTGTCATTGCTGGCCAATCATTAGATCCATGTGGGACGTTTGATTTTACTCGGCGACATCGCCCGAACCCGTTTGTTTCTCCATTATCAACTAAACATCGTTGCCAAATGTCGGAAATACTCAAATTATCCGGTCCAATTCTAACATACTCTCTCAAACAAGAAAGGATGTGTGGTAATAAGACGGTTGAGTTCCGACCAATGTTGAAGAACAAGATTGACGGAAAATCATCTTCTTCGTACTGACACAACACGTACGCCAGGGTTGCCGACATGCTCGCTTTATGGAAACCGTGAAAGTTAAGATAGTTTTTCTGATGGCATCCATCGCACTTAAGGTTACATTCTTGCCAAGGAAACGTGAATTGACGGTCTTTGCAGTACGTGAGCGAGTGTGATTGCATCATTATCCAAAGTTGGACGATTGTTACGTCACCCATATTACAGGCCATTTCCAATAGGGCGCCACTGTGGCGTTTCCCATATGTGTAATGGGTGTCTTCAGTTGGCGCCTGAAATATTGTCCGGTTCATTGGTTTTGCTCGATAAAAATCCAAATTTTCTGGAAGAACTACAGAGTATGATACTACTCTATTATGCACATTGACGCGAGAAGCCATGACTTCAATTAGGCGACAGTTAACGTAATCGGCCAATTGGATCGGGTCTACAAACAGACCTTCTGAGTCCAACTCTTTGGCATCATTGATATCGTAAATTCCAATGAAAATCATCTCGGGAGTTTTTTTACTTAAATCGTTGAAAATCTCTTTAATTTTAGGATGAACTTTGAGATCACGCGGTGATCTGAATATGTTCATATCATAAAATTGTGCGTTTTCAATCATTTTGTGACTCAGACTATCCCTCAACTTCATTTATATATGCACTTAAACCGTGAACTAATTCCATAGCTAAGTCGTTGATTGATTCTCGGTGAGTGATCGCATGTAATAATAAGTAACACATCACACTGACCCACTGAGATTGATCTCACCTGCAGTAAAAAAATAAATATTGGAAAACGTTTATTTGTGTAAAAACAGTAAAAACAAGTTAAGAAGTAACAAAGCTAAAAAATGAGTAGACAAATGTTGGCAATGTGCCCATGGTTGTAAAAGTGTTTGAATAGGAAGATATGTTTGGTTAGAGGGTGATGATGGAGGAAGTTAGTTTAACGAGTAGTGTGTTAACGAGAAGTGGTCGATTTAAAAACAGGTCAAGCTGACTGTTTTTCATTAAAAAAAATGAAACTAAAAAGCCTTCAAGACATGTGCAATTGTATGAGCCGTAATGAGATATGATAAATTTCTGATATGAAAAATATTGAAAATAAATGTTGTGTTTAAAGTGACTCGCATTAGTCTTCGGCATTGCTGGAAATTTCGAGATCTGACATTGCCTCGGTGAGTTCAGTCACTTGCAAAGAGCAAAGTGCGTTCAAGCGGATTTTTAAGTTTTTGATTTGGTCAGTACAGTGATCAATATCCTTCTCAAGGTGTTCGCGTAATGCATCAAGCCATTCGATTGTTGTTTCTTCGGTTAGAGCTTTATCCTCATTCTCCCACTGCCAATATTGTGGGGTGAATACAATTAAATCGAATCGATGAGGATAGTCAGAAACTTTTCTCGGGTCAAAGGCTATAATTGGTTTGCCTTCGAGTTTCGTCAGATATCCCTCGGCTTCACTTTTTCGCTGGTTATAATAATCAAGAAGTTTGTCAACAATCAATGCTGAGGATGTTGCAGAATCGTAAATTGATTGATTTTTAAATTCTTGACAGAAACTTTCGATGTCATTAGCATCGATTGTACCCATGTCGGTCACGGGAATGTTGCACAATTGATTAACATTGATAGTTGTTCGCCATTTGTAAAGGTCGCCAATTGTTTTTGTGACTGATTTGAGCTTATCCTGCATCACAATTTTTTCGCTTTCATCAAAACCAGTTATGGTGCCGATTACACCTGTCACACGGAATATATCTCTCTTGTGACATTTTATCATGGCTTTTGAAAGATCCTTCGCATGCTTACGATTATCCCATGCTTCAAAAAGACCGTAGCCTTGAGCATTAAAACCTGCAACTGGTTTACCGGTAAAATCTTCAAGCCATTTCGAATAGAATCCGCGAGAATAGCTGTCATAGCACATGTTCTTAGTATCGTATTCTGTTTCTCTCTCCATTTTTTTGTTCTGGTTTGTATGACTGCTAACTAACAGACTGAGTTGAACTTTATAGTTAGTTCTAATCAATAAACAGGTTATAAAACAATAAGCCAACCGAAATTTCATTACTTTTGTTGTAGTTTGATTTGACATTTGACCTTTTATCTAGTCATCGAAACCATCATTAACCTTTCAACTGTGGAAACGTGAAATTTAAACAATGGAGTAACGGAGAATCTGACATTTAAATTATAGGGCAACGGAAAAGTTGACATTTAAACAAAAGAGCTAACGGAAAACTTGACCTTTCAATCAGCTGTATATAAGCAGGCCCGAGCATTGTACTTTTAAACGACAAAGAGAAAATCGAGAACGTAAGTAAAATGACTATTGAAATTAAGGTTGAGGTTGATTCAATGTGGGTGAGCTCAGCATATGGCAAAGCGTCAATTGTAGCTCGGACACTTGGGTTCATCATTGTCAATAATGAAGTGATTGAAAAAGAAAAGATGAAAATCAAACTGGCAGTGGATCTGAAAAAGACCAAAACTGGAAATGGCGATAATTCAATTGCAAATACAATGGCTGACTTTTTAGTCACCATGGCGGCTGCCGACTCTAAAAATGCCCAGCTTTACTTTACTGTTGACGAGTCTTACACTGATAGTTATGACAATCAGGGTCATCGTTTTAAACTGTTCAAAGTTTCAGAGATCGCTGTTAAACGTGATACGTCCGACGGAGTTATCACTGACTCAACTTTCGAATGCGTCGCTTAACTTGCCCGTACATGCCAAATGAGTATAAACTACACCATCCAGTTTCGATGCTCATAAGTGGCTCCTCGGGCACTGGTAAAACGACCTTTATTGTTAACGCTATACGTAATAAACTTTTTAATACAAAATTTAAAAAAATATGGTTGTTTTACGCAGAGGCTTGCCCTGAGCCACCAATTCAGGTTACAGATATTTCAACTTTGTATATCTAACATTTTTCAAGCTTGAGCATGAGTTTCCAGACATTGAAGTTGAATACCACGAAGGGGTGCCAACGAGTGATGAATTTTTCAAGTCCGAGTTTAAGTCAAAGCAAAGTACACTTCTTATTTTTGATGATGTGTATGACTCTGTTGTTAAATCAGATGCAATGAGTCGTGCGTTTAAAGTATACAGCAAAAAAATGAACTTCAGTATTATATTGACAAGTCAGTCGTACTTTGAAAAGGGTTCTCATGCTAGCACGATTCGGTCAAATATGGAAGCAGTTATTACTTTTGAAAACTATGGTCGTCATTCACTGAACAAACAAGTGGCAGATCAGTTGGGTTACCTGGTTGAATATAAATACGGCCGAGAAGTTTTTAATTACCGGCATGGATATTTACTGTACAATCTGTCCCCACATTTACCATCACGCCATTTTAGAGTCTGCTCTAATATATTTGGAGAGGGTGGAAACTTGCCCGTCTTTTTTACGCTTTAAAATAGTTATTCAGTTAATCTTTATTAAGAGTAATGTCCCACGCGAAGGTTTTGATCGACCGTAAATTGTTCAATCAATTTTGCGATAAAGTCCAAGTGGACGAAAAAAAGAATACAATTACTGGAATAGTACGTGCCAGTTTGGTGGCGCCCGAAAATGAACGCAAACGAAAAAAGGAGTCGTCTCCGGACGTCGTCAAGGCGAAAAAATCTAAATCCAACAAAAAGTGTTCCAAAAACGCGGAAAAATCAAAACCAGACTCCAAGAAGCCTAAGGCTAAAAAACAGAAAAAAATCGAAGTCACCGACTCCGACTCCGAGTCCGCCGAGATCGAGCATGTCAAAGAATCCAGTTCCGAATCAAGCGACAGCAGCTTCGACGACGGGCTCTAACAATCCTATTCGTGATTTTTACCATAATCTTGATAATCCCCTTTCTTTTTCCGGCAATATAAAAGCAGTTGTAAATCAAATTGAGGCGTACAGGTGAGTTTTTTTTTCATGATTATAAAGTTTAACCATTATTTTAAGTAAACACAAGCAGATTAAAAATAAGCATAAATATAGAAAAGTTGTCGTGCCTGGCATCCATCACACTGTAATGGGTGATCTCATTGAATACACAAACGCGAGGTATGTGCGTAACAATGAAGGATATCGTTATATCCTTGTCGTTATTGATTGCTTCTCACGGTTCGCCCATACACGTCCAATCAAACAAAAAACAGCGGAAGAAGTTTCCAAGCAGCTAGATGATATATTTGGGTCAATGACGCACACACCTAGTTATTTCGGTTCGGACAAGGGTCGTGAGTTCTCACATGATAATGATTTTATTAAACGTCGAGTGAGAACAAAGTACGGAATCAAAATGTACTACATGACTGGTCAACGGAAAGGGTCGATAGTGGAGCGATGGAACCGAACTTTTAAATCTACTTTAGAACGATATTTGACTAGTATCAGTAAAAATGAACAAATACGCAAACGGAATAAGTGGATTGACGTTCTCCAAGACATAACAAATAATATAAATAATCGCGTCAATCGATCTATCCAAATGAAGCCGTCCGAAGTCACAGTTGCTGATAATAATAAAATAAGAGAATTACTGTACGGATCACAAAAACCCATGAAAGACTGTAGATTTAATATTGGCGACAAAGTGAGAATCCCACAAGATCGAACTGTGTTTGATAAAGGATATACGTCAAGTATGGTATTTCTCCCATTTTAAAACTTACCATTTTTTCAGAGTGGTCGGATCAGCTATATACTGTCGTGCAAGTTGAACAATCACAAGGGATTTGCTATTATAAAGTTGCTGATAAAGATGGTGACGTACTAAAAAAATCATTTTACAACGAGCAACTTAACCTAGTTGCTGCGGGTTATGAGATTTCTGACTCTGACTAATGAATCTAACCATTTTACCCAGAATTTAAGAGATGGGGGTATTATGTTGACCTGGAACATTAATTTTGATTTGTCTAGAGTTTCACACATCGGAGTGCATAGTGCTTACTTGTACCCGTTCAGGGCTACTCCAAAAATTGAACAATTAATTTCAATATGTACAAATATTATTGAAAAAGGTCCTTGCAATCCACTTGGTGAGGCTACCTGCTTGATTATAAAAGCAAGATCTGAAGTCGCGGTTTCTCATTTTGACCGAGGTTAGTCGGGTTTTTTCCATTTTCATCTTCAAGAATTTTCTGGAATAATCTAGAACATTTTCAGCACTATATAAACCGGCGCAGTCGCACTTCGATGCAATAGAGATTTTCATACCAAATAAAGCTGCAACTCTTTCGAGAGTAAGTGTGACTTTAACATTGGTCGATGCGGCGATATAAGCGTAATGGCGGGGCTTTTAAAAAAGCTATTCGTACCAAATTGTCTAAACCGCGAAAACGAAGCCGAAAGCGAAAACGAAAGAGAAAGCGACCAAAACGATAAAAAAGCAATTGTTAACTTCATTCGATTTCTTTCGCGTACTAACCGTTGTCTTACAAAACAGTATCTATTTTTTCTGCGACAAAACCATTTCTCCTTATTCATTTATGTTAAACTACATCTTTTCGTTTGTGATGTTCGTCATTTATTTTGTTTGTCTGAGTGTGAACTATAAAATTATATTATAATTAACTGTTTAATAAATTTTAGATATGCAGGCATTTTCGGCTACAAACGATAAATATTGTGATGGCGAAAAAATGGTTGTCTACTCGCCCTCATCATCCAGCGCTACGTTGAGTACATTATATTAATCAAAATCTTTATTTACATTCAGGTCAATCCAATTTGAGATCAGACCAAATGGTGCATATATCGACTGGAGTAAAGTTTTCATTAAGTTCGATGTTAAACTTACAGAAAAAGTCATACCGGACAATTATTTTGCTAGTAAGGTCTTTGACAAAATTAGTTTGGAAATTAACCATAAGGAGCTGAATTCGAAAAATAGAATTAATCTTCCGTTTTTGACAAAATATTTTAACTCAAAGTTAAATTATTCCGACTCTAACCTGAAACAACTTGGTGAATTGGAAGGTTACTGGTCTAACAGTAACCCGCCGACTTTGTCTTTGTTGGATACCACTGCAAATGGTTATTCAAAGGACGTAGATCTTCGACGTAAAAACGCAGTTGAAAGCGAAAAAGACGGAAAAAAATATTGGACTCATCAATTTATTCTCCCGCTAGATGTTGGATTATCCTCAATGACGAAGCCTCTTCCTAAAGACTGTACTTTCCGGATCGAATGCGACCTCGCCAAAAACACTAAATCGTTAATGGGCACTGAAAATCCAGTCAATGGTGCTATTGATGGTTTAGTTGGTTCAGCACCAATAAAAATTATTAATCCACAACTAGAAGTAATGTTCTTCTATAGCGATTATTTTGATAACAAACTATCTCAATATAAACTATCTAAAACAAAATGGCCTTTTTCAATGCCATCCATGCATACAGAATTACTTAACAAAGAATTGGATACTTTCAACTTAAGAATTGCACACGGTATGTCTTAATTCAAATTATCATCGGATAACTGTTTTTTTAGGTTCCTTACCAAGAGCAATTTGTTTTGCTCTGATTCCAAAAAAAACTTATGAAGGTGATTGGTTGGAATGTACAACATCATTCATGGCACAAAGACTTGATGCATTTGATCTCAAGCTAGACGGTCAATCTATTAGTTCCTATCCGTTAAAAGTCAAGTCTGAATTACGTCACCAATTTTACCAAAAATTCATAACGGAAACAAATATGTTATCAAATCCTTTTACTTCGGGACCGATGAATTACACGGACTTTTTAGCTTTCAATTTTATTATCCCGGAAAATTTAAAAAGAAAAAATATCACTCAAGGGGACCTTTGTGTTGTGCTGAAATTTCAAGAGGCTCTTACTGATATCTTACAGCTTATCGTGTACACAATTGACACTAAATGTATCGTCTTTGACGAATATTTGAGTATGGATGTGGTCGACGTTCATGGCAATGCAATTGACGAAGAAGAAGAATAAACATTACTCACTTATTTCAAGTCTAAAAATGACACTCTTTTATTCAAAAATAATCCATTAAATGTTATATTGAAAAATGTTAATTTTCTTATCACACCGCGTAATATTTCTAGATATGATAGATAGCCTGATTAGTCAATTTAATCGTTTGTCAATCCTTGAAAATACGTTCGTAAATGTTCCACTCAACGTTAAAGGTGCTGTTATCGGTCATAAAGGTCGAACTATAAAAGTAAGGTTTTTTTTCTAAAAGTAACAAATAAATTACAGTAGGCTATTATGCGGAAGACTCGAACACAAATAAAAAACGATCAGGGATGGTTAAGTAAAACCTTTACAATCACCGGAGAAACATGGGAATCGATTTCCGAAGCTCGCAACTTAATTATTGGGATAATTTCACGGGCTAAAAAAACGTAAGTATAAGAATGTTTAACGTATCAACAACTTTTTTAAGTCGAATGTCAGTTAAACATGTTCGACCCAACTCGCATCGTTCAAGTGACCCTCGTGTTAAAACCACTGTGAAAACCTGTAAATAAACCTTACAATCTGCTTAATATGCCAATAAAACACAGAACAAAGACATTTCAAGACTTATAATTTTGTTTATTCGAAAAAAGGTGTGACATTAAGGTGTGTGTGTGACATAAAGATGCTAGAAAAGACAACAAGACAACAAGGATGGTTACAACGGATAAGACGGGTTACAACATTAATGATTATAGAGACAAGACAAACATTAAACGTTAAGACTGATTTTTTTTTTTTTGTGGTCGCTTCGTACTACGGCGTGTTTTGTGGCGTTGACTGGCGCTGTTGTTGATAGTGACATCGACACAGCAGCATTTCCTGGCATTGCCATTTTAGATCGTTAATTTGGCCTTCCAGATCACATTTACGCGAATGCCAGCGTCCAAGGGCCGCATTCAACTCGTCTCTGTGCTGCTGCTTGAGATCGTCTATCTCGTCGTAAATTTTTACGGTTTGGACGTTTTTCCATGCCAATGCCTCGCTCAACAGAACGAGACATCGTTCTTCACTCGAGTATGACAAGTAAAAGCGATCTCTGTCGTTTACGTAGCACAACTCAGCATAGGTGGGTAAGGAGACGAACCCTGTTTGCTCGCGGTAATGAATGTACCGCGGTGAAGTGTAAACTTCCATCGCCTCAATCTCGTTTTCTGATTGAGCGCAATGTAAGTAGCTTCGAAGCATACTGGTGTGCCTCTCCATGTATATTTCATCCGTGCTTGATAAAATTTCGCGATTAATGTATCGCTGAATACGGTTCAACTCTCTGTTCATATTCATGGCGTTTTCTTTTTTTGTCTGATTCAATTCACTAAAGTTGTGGATTATATATGCAAAAACGATGGGAGAAAGGTAATTAAGTATATTATCATGTCAATCAACGTGAGCCAGGCTTGACTTTTGTCACACTAGTCTAACCGTTTGAATTGAATATACATTTTAAACTTTTTTTTGTGCAAATCGATCGAATGTCTACATGATAATGCTTTCTGGGAATGGTCAATATTTAAGTGTAAGAACATGTTATAGTTGCAACCCACCCGTGCCCGGGCGTACAGTTGACGGTAAACAAATTATCGACTGTCAAAGCTGATGAAAGGTGAGAGTTGCGATGATCTCATTGATAATCGGTTATTTTCATTTGGTGTGCGGTCGATTGGTATGTAGTTATATAAAACTGGACCGCGAGTATTCCAAGGACACTTATACCGGAAACAGAATTGTCAAAACTCCGAGAGCTCGCATGACATATCGCCAACTTCTCGAACGAGATGTCCTGCATCTCATCCTTCAGTTTATTGACATCTTTATCAGTTCTCATTCTAACTACTTTGTTAAACGCGCACGAAAGACTTGGGTATGCCAGTGAGATCTCGGGACGTTTGGCGCTATTAAATTTATAATAAAAATCTATATGTATCGTAAGTGGAAAATAGAAACAATCTAAAACATCATCAATCATTCCTAGAAGATGCGATATGTCAGGGAGTTTGAGAGTCAGAGTCGTATTCATTGGTTGCTGTTTCGGTAAAAAGAAAGCTCGGTTAACAACATCCTCGGAATACTTTTGATCTCTGGTGTCGGAATCCAACATATCAACTTTCGACCCGGCACCTTTGGTTAAAGTTAATCATTGAATAAGTGAGCGAAAATTACCATAAGCACCGTTGTCTGCATTTTCTACCAGTTCGAGCACGGCATTTTTTTGATCTTCACTAAGGACGCATGCTGTCCAATATCCCATTCTTAAAAAATATAGAACATGATATAAAGAGAGATACGATCGTTATGTAAGACAGATATTCAGAATTCGAGTCACAAATAAGTTGATCCCAAAGTGTGAGGGATAATCGTTGTGTGATCATCCAAAACATGTAGTTTGGTAAAAATATTGTTGAGGGCAGTTTTGTTCTGCTCTAATAACGCCATTCGATCTTTGGCTTTGTTCATTCGTAAATTTATCTGATTGACCGTTTTTCGTGTGTTCGAATACAGCGAGTTGATAAAGTCGTCATATGAAAGTTGGTCATCGGCGTGCACACCCTTGGTGGCAATTTTTTGAGCTTCCTTGGGGTCATCATCCTTCCGAATGATGTAACATTTGGGGGAAAGAAAGACGCAACCGCCTTTCTTCGTCTCATGCTCAATTTTCCACAACCCTGAAACAAATCAATATTTTGAAAAAAAAAGTTTGATGTGTATACCTGGCGTGCAACAGGCCACCATATCATTATGATCAGTAACAAATGTTCTTGGCTTGACGTTGGTGAACCATGAGTCTCGCATGTGAGGTTTGACCAAATCATCAAGTGGTTTCGATAAAGCGAAATGATACGAATCTAGATATAGTTACTTTGTGCTGTATTAATTTTAATTACCTGTATCTGTATAAAGAAGTTTCAACCCTCCAGTATCAAGATGTTCAATTAAATCATTTATAAATTTCAGCATAAATAATTTAGCATTCGCCAAAATGAAAAATCCAAAATGAACTGAAACTTATAATTAAGACAAAGTTAACTTGCGAAAACCATTACCTGGGATTTTGTTAGTACCGCTCACTTTTTGAGATGTTACTTCAGTCCAGTTTGATTCATACTCACCCGTTACAAGTTTGAAAGAAGTTATATTAGCAACTTTAAGAAATCGTACGTCATCCTCTGGATCGATAAACTGGAAATTTTCATGTTTGCTGACATCCATGTTAGTCCGGCCATACGATGAATTGGCGGTTAATTTATATAAATTACTATAAAAATATAAACGGAAGAAATATAGTTTAATTTACCTTAGGCCAGTGTCCTTATCAATTTTTGCTTTGATGCGTTGTTGAGTAACTTTTGTTATAAATTGTTTTAAGGGTCTAAAACGAATATGTCCAGTTATGTCATAATAAAATAGTACATAGCAATGTAAGGATATGCTTACCTATCTCGTTCGTACTCAATAACGAGCTGTAAGTCGTAAACTTCAATGCCAATGTCGAGATAAAAACAGATGAATTCAGTCGTCAATAATAGATTTTTTGCGTTGAAAGTGAGACTAAGCTGCTTATCCAGTTCTTTGACGTTCTTCTCAGCCAATCGTTTATTCATCTGTGCACTAAGCATTTGCGTCGTGACTTCAACATGGCGGTAAACAGTCGGATGATTGATTGCTTTAAATCGCTCAATCACACTAGGGGGGCTCCGAACCGAGCACTCAACGAAACCAAAGAGCTCTTTGGATTTTATCCGCGCTATAATTGCCTCTTCTTTGATGTTGCCCTTGTGGTTGAAAAAGATGGATGTAAAGTTTCTGTAAACAACTTTTTTCTTAAGTCGAGCCCATTTGCATGAAGTGATTGATATAAAATTACCCTTTCTTTTCAAAAAGGCATGCTTTTCACTGTCTTTTATCTCCTGTTCACCTTCATTTGTTTGACAGTCAGGACAGTGGTGCCAATTGCACCCGTCATATTCAAAAAAATAATTGATACCATCGATTAAACAATAACCGTCAACTTGATATAATTTTTTTGGGCTTTTAATTTCGTGTTCTCCACCATTAAGCGCGTGCCTTATAATATGTCGACGTTCACCATCGACTGAAAACGGCGGAAGACACTGTCTATAATTCAGCCACTCGATACTTTCGAGTGACCAATTACTACATTTTAACATTGAACGCCACTTGAACCCTTTGTTTGTCTTCTCATAAGCGAAACCAGGTCCATTCGGAAGATCATTCTGCATTGCAAATCCATACAAATTGTTTACGTCAAAAGAAATATATTGAGTGATAGGTTCGCCATTAGGTGTTTCATATACACTGTCAGCATAATGTCGCTCCTGATTTGTTGGCTGGATTTCGATATGTCTAGAAAAGCAAGTTGCCAGCCCGCCAGCAATATTGTCTTTGATTTTTTTATGCAAATGCTTAAAGTCATCATCGAAGGTATAGGGAGAGTTTTTTGTTGTATCAAAATTACGCCACATGATCTGCTCGGCCATCGCCGGCAAACTTAGGAAGTCGAGTGGATTGACCTTAAACTCACGATAAAAAGCTTTTGCATATTTTGTAAATGCTTTGGTCAGGCACACTGTGTCGATAACATTGTAGAGTTTCAAATAGTCAATCATATTGGACAATCCTAGTTCATCAAATTTGAACTTTGATTTAATGTAGACTTCCGGATCGACGCGGTACCATTCAGTGATATTATCTTTTAAGTGCCATTCGTCTTCACCAATTATTTCGACAAAATCCGATAGACCCATAACATTTGCAAATTCGTTAAAGTCAGAGACACCCAACTTCTTAGAGGTGTCATACGCTTTTTTAATCGACGTGTCCATACATGACGGCTTCTTGCCCAACGATGAGATAAATACACTGTAAGCAGGAAATTTCGTGATGTTAAAGAGATCCGGAACATTACTCAGTAAATTGAATGGAAACACCAGTTTTTCTTCGTTGACTTTCCACGTGTTAACGAAGTCGCTGAGACTACCACCCGCAATAAAGTTTTTGCAATCGATAAAGCAGATTGGCCCAATTGACAGAGTCATAAAACCAAGCCCTTGTTTGATGGCAAACAAGCTTGTGTCTCGACATTTATGACGTTGGAGTTTTCGATTTTCTTTTTTAATTCGGCTTATACATTTCAATACACTCGGCATCAGTACCGGTAAATCATAACTTTGACTATTGAATCCAATAATTGGTAACCTGTACCATCGTTGCAAATACTTCTTTGCCGCCAACATTTCATTAATTGCGGTAGCTGATGATTTTTTAAATTGTTTAAACAATGTGTGGCGTTCTTCTCGACTGTAATAAGTATTCATATTTTGCACATATTGTCGTCGCCTTATCGCACCATCTTCAGATCTATCATTTTTGAGACCCCTAATACCTGCAATATTTTTAAAAGCCATAATAGTTCGATCAAGTATCTCAATATTTTCGCCCACCCAACTCGGAAGATGTTCGACGTGATACTTTTGAAGTTCATATAAATGAGTTATGAACGCGTAAATTGTATCGTCAAGCGATTCTTCTGTTTTTTCTTGACGAAGAAAGAAGCGGGCCGGGTTTGATGTAAAACTGTCATGAACAGCTATACTTACAACACTTTGAAACGATCGTGTCAAAGACTGGGCAGTCTCTAGGTTTTCTTCTTTGTCTTCACCGCATTCAATATCAAATGATGCAAAATTCATATTGGTGAAGTTTGGGGGTAGCAATTTTCTGTGGCGAAGATATTCAACCGCTTGTCGTTGAGTGAGCTTCACTTGCTTATAAACCCATTTTGTTTTACCGCCATTACATTGACGTTCATGGCGAACCAAATTATGTTGTTTCGTTGTTTCGTAACAACAAGTCCCATTAGTACACACATATAATTGAAACATTTTCTCCTTGCGCAGGCGAAACAAATTGTCATTGAGATCGATTTCACGGGATGAGTTGAGTTGATTTTTAATTTCCAAGTTCAACGAGTTTTCGAACTTTGAAACATAAATTCGTTGAACAGCGTATTTTGGTCTGAGTTCCGAATTGCCTCGTTTTCGTTTAGCGTACTTCTTTTTTATCGAAAAAAGATTAAACCCAAAGCCAAAGGTTCTGAAGAATTTTCTCTCTTCAATTAACTTTACTTTGGCGCCAGTCCACTTTTGACGTAGGTCCTGGATAGACATGTTTGTGTTATCAGCCACATGGTGTAGAAGGGTTTTCCAACCTGTTTTGTCATTGAAGTATTGAAAGTTTAAAATAAGTTCCACATTTCGAAGTGAGTGGCCATCTCGTTCATTGAAATGAGGAGCCAGCAAATTAATTTTTGATACGGCTTCTGCATTTTCGATTCTGTAAATTCGTTGTAGTCCGCCTTTTTCATTTTTCACCCAAAAATGAACGTTGAGTTTCAGAAAATAACACACTGCTTGTAATTGTTCGTTGGCAAACTTATCACAAAATGACTTGTAAATGCCATTCTTCTTGATCCGCTGCACGGCGTGTTTGACGGTTCCATGACCTTGAGTTTGATGCAATTGGAGAATCTCACTTTGAATTACATATGCACCAACAAATAATTCCACGTTGGTTGACCCTGGCAAACGCTTATCAATTTTGATTGGTTTCTTAACTGATACACGCACATTTTCAGTTTCGCGTGCGGCGTTAAACTCAGTTATATCATGAATCAAAAGTGCATGCTGTAAATTGTTTTCCATATTGTGATACGGAATAAACAGGTGCAGGGATATTTGAGGTTGGCCCTCACATTTTACACAATCAGTTTCCACCAGTCCACCAGCAAACACACGCCAAACATGCACACATGCTTTATTCTTTTGAATATTGTCAGATACCGACTCCGACCTATTCTCTAGTACACTTTTACCCAATTTTTGTTTCAATCGGAGAAATTTTTTCCTTTCCGCCTCACTCACTGTAAAGCCATTTTTCATGTAATGTTTATAACATGCAATAGCCACATGAATAATATCTCTGTCTGTTGTACACTCAACAACTTTTCTTAAATCGGTTGTTCCAATCATTGATCAATTACAAGTGAAGTTAACTCTCTCAAAATATACCGAACAGAAACAGAACTCCCGCAGAGCTTTTGATAATCTAAATTAGATGCGATAAAATATAATTAACCCTGATCAAAGAGCATAGTTTTTCACACTATAAAACGTCAACGGTTGTAGTCATAAAACAACTTTAGCAAATGCAATAACAAGAATACAACACAAATCATGGCGATTTTTTTTTTTCAAATTTTTATTATAAAAAAAGGCAGTTTATGAATTTTCACTCAGTGAGAACGACATCAATGTCGATTGGAAAACGCAATTCATCGTTTTGATTGACCTTGGCCTCTCTTCTCTCTCTCTTTATTGCGTAGCAGTAATATACCATTGCAAAACAGGACGCAGCTGCCATGACAAGCTTAACACAATCACCGAAATAGGTGCTGAATTTGTCGTAGTTCATTGCTCTTTATTTAAAATGCAGGTTCAAGTACTTTTTTAATTTTTGTTCGATTTCCACCATGCAGACTCTTCATACCAACTAAATTTTACGCTTAAGAGACAACCATGTCATCTCGCTCTCAGAGTATGAAAACAACATATGATAATTATCAAAGGCGGCGCGGAAGTTTCGCCACATTATCAATCAAATCTAAACTTGCTGATTCACACTTCACAAAAATATCAAAAAATCAAAGTTTATTAACGATTTATCCACAGCCCTATAACAGAGGTGCGATGGTGCACAGGGTGTTACTGTGGTTACAGTTAAACAAAGCTACTTATTCTTCGAACGTGTTCGGGCGCGGGCGGGCGAAAACCGTTTCCATGTTGTCCTCAGATTGTCCAATTCTGATTGACGGGGGCGACGATTACGGATGCGAGACGCGCCTGGCGCTGCCTAATCAATAAGAATCATTTTCAGAACCAGTTAAACATTCAACAACCTGTTGCTGCTGCTGACCAAAAGTGTTGTCATTGGGAATCGTCGGCAGTTCGACAATCGGTTCCAAATTAGATGAACGCATGGCGGCAGGTGGCTGGGAACGTGGTGGGGGTGGTGGGGGTGGCAGCTTAGTGAATTCGAGTTATATTTAAATTTAAAGTGCATTTTAAATACCTGGGCATCGGCGTCAAAACTATTGTACACGGGTGGTTGCTGTGGTGGTGGGGGTGGAAATGGTGGCTTTGTTAATCGGAGTAAGAATACAAAAGTTTCAAGTTAACGCTTTAAATACCTGTGCAGTGGCGACATTAACATTGGCTGCGAGAGTCGGCGGCGGCGGCGGTGGTGGCGGGAATGACGGCTAAGTTAATCCGAGTTTTTTATAAGTTTCAGATTTTTAATATTACCCTATCGCCATTGCTATTTCGGGCTTCAACTGGCAGCTCAGCGGTGGCATTTGTAGCTGATATAAAATCGAATGTAAAGTCTAACTGTTGACTCAAATTTACCGTCGTTAATTGTTTGATCGCCGTCGTGATTTGCCCCTGTTAATGCCAGCATGTCACCTTAGAAAAGTAAAGAATGTTATAGTTGAACAAAGTGAACATAATAAAGTAACTTTACCTGGTGTGAAAGTTTCGAATGTCGGCTCTTGGTTGACATGGGGTTGATCGCGAATTGCCAATTGTTCAGCTTCAACTGATTCATCGTCCAAGTCGGTTATGATAACTCCAGTTGTTCGGTATTCAGGTGCACTTGCGTCGTTCTCAAAAAATATGTTACGGCGTCTGGGAGATCGCGCGACACGCCAGAAATGTCTTGCTAAGAATGCCAAGCCCATCATAATGACTGATCCAACAACGCTTCCGATCGATGCTCCTATTTGTGTGGCAATGACACCATCTGAAACCTCGGCAAGTGATTGTGTCGTTTCAATCTTCATTGCCAAACCGGCATGTGGATCAGGTGTGACCGCGGCGGCATCTTGAAAATTTTTGTCTTCAAGAATAGCAACTGCACCCGTAGTGTCGAAGTTAGAAACTTCATGCACCAACTCATTTTCACGTTCAATGGTCAAGCGATTGAGAAGAGTGTCAACGCAAATATTGAACGAAGGGTATTTGCTTTCCCATCGTTCTGAACATTCAAGCAAGATTTCTAGTGGTATTTGGTCGGCCAAAGACGAATCAAACTCCCCATCAACTTCAACTGTCGCTGTTGTCGGCTCTTCTTTTACAGTGGGCACTTCTATTTTAGGGGTGACGACGGGGTGCTCCTCAAAAAAGAGACGTGCCATGCGCTCGCGGCAATGACTCTCTGACACGTAAGAAGAGCGCCATACTCTGCTACACCTTTCTTTTACTTTCTCTTTTTCGGTCTCCGGCAATGACTTGAATAAGTCAGTCATTACATTCAGTTTACAATTCTCTCAAATATCACTTTTTGACGATCAAAAAAATAAACCAAAAAAACTGAGATGGAGATACAAGTGAAAGATTTGAAAATGGACAGGTAGGGACTTATCACCTTTTTTGTTCTAAAAAATTCGAATCACTATTTAGGATGATGGTTCGAATCATCCTCCCAACAATTGACTGTGATATCAAAGCGAATAACATCGCTCTAAAAGATGACTGTGTCAAACAGAATGATTATGATCAAATCAAGGGCGAAGCCAATAATTTCAACGTCACCAAGAATGAACTTGTCAATGCTGCCAATGCCGAGGCTAACGAGCGTACCAGTGACGAGACTAAGGCTATCGATGTTGACAAAGGAGACAGAGCGATCGATTTAGTTACTCAGAAAGACAAACCTGATGTAACTGATGTCTCATCAATCAATTCAAACAAAGAAATCAAAGAAAAATCAGAGTCATGGCCACCAGCACCATCGGACAATGATGAGTGTGCGTTGAGCACTCAATCAGCTAATCTGTTCAATGATGAGCCAATGGATACATCTTCCCCTGGCGCGGTTCACTCATCGAGTTCAGAATCCTGCTGGACAAGATCGGAGAAAAAGCGAAGACGTACTAATGCTCGTCCCTATGAGACTGAACTGCCAAAGCGACGAAAGGTGATAAATACCTTACAAATTAACTGATAGTTTTATATATATTTCAGATTCTGGTATTCACAAGCGATGAAGATGATGAATCGGTGCATCCAAAAGATTTTTTCAAGAGTCAAGAGGCACCGTGTCAATTGGATCGTAATTTTGTCGCTGACAGCGAGGGGGACAAAGAAGATGATGACTTGGATAAATATGCGTCGTCTGGCATAGATGATGATTCATCAAATGGAAATTCTCAAAGTTTCTACAATCGATGTGACAACGACCATTCTGATCAAAAGTACCAAGAAGAAAAGGCTAACTTTGAAAAGATCGTCAAATATATAAATGACAAATCCCAAGACGATTTAGAAAAGAGTCTGGGCCTGGGCTTCACAATAACGCCAATGCGGATTTTCGTTCATAATCTTGAACGACAATTAGGTATTTGAGACTAAACTTCAACTTTTAAACTTCTTACAGTCATATTCCCATTATAACTAATCACATGATAAAAAAACTCTTCGTCCGTAACCAATTTATCCAATTGTAACGACCCTTATTTGAAACAAGTTATGCACAGTACTTTATCGTCTTTTTATTTGAGAAACAAACTAACTTTCATTACTTTTATGCTTTATATTGACACATTAAAGAATCACTGTCATTTTCACACGATCAACTAACCATCATACTCTTATCTTACTCACCAGTCTATAAAGACAATAAGAATTTACACTTTTGACTTCATCTTTTTTAACATACACACTTGCTCTTTTACAAAAAACATTGTTTTATTCCTGCATAATAAATTTTAATAAATTTGTTTTTTCATTGTAATATTAATCGTTTTTTTTAAATGTTCCTTTTGCTTCATGATTGTGAGTTCCCTTCTTGGCGGGAGGATTTGCCTTGAGTATGCGAGGTCGTTTTCTATTTTAATGTAAAATTCATTCCAAATAAAAGTTAACTTACGCAACTGGTTCTTCATCTTGACTACTATCATCGCCTTCATCTGATGTTGAAAGGCCATATACATAACCTTTATCGCGTGTAAAAACAGACGAAAGCTCGACGCCTTCATCATTTGTGGTGTTGTGCTGTCGTTTGTACTGTAACGCGGCAAGTGTTGTGGTCCGCCAAATTTTGTTCGTAATATTGGGGAAAGGCGATAACCTTGTATGTAGAGTCAGTTGGCTGGCTTTGATACCATGAATATCGCCTTTTCGCATCTTCAACTGAGGAAGATCTTGTTTGCCCGTAGAAAAATATTTGTTTTTTCGTATGAAGCTTTTATTGTTCACCTTCGACGTTAAAGCGTCCCACGATGCAGGCTTCACCAAGAAGCTTTCAATATAAGGCGTAATCGCAGCCTTCAACGATTCTCGAGTGTGATCTTCTTGCTCCTCAATGTCGCCATTATCATTTGTTTGATGAAAAAAACCACAACCGTTTTGTTTCAAAACATATTCGTGTTGACTTTCTATCGTTATATGCGAAGCACAAAGTTTGATCAAGTCGCTGCTTTCACCATTTTTTCTGAGCTCTTCTATTCGTTTCCTCACTTTAATCTGCTTATCTCGTCCGATCATTGTCGATGAACTTAAGTCAGCGTCTTCTTCACCTTCATCATGTTCAACTTGAATCTCATCATCGATAATCTTCAGCTTGAACTTTTTGAAATAGAAACGGGCAAATAATTTGGCTTTAAGTCCTCTTTTCTTATCAATATCGGGCGTTAACTCATCGTCGTCGTCAAGTGTGTACTTTGTTTTTGCTTTTTGGTTTGCATAATCCAATAATTTCAGCGAAATCTTCTTATTTATCGCCTTCAACAATTTAAGTTTTGAAAACTTAAGAAAGGTCCAAACGTCTTTATCAATATCTTCGGGATCAAAAACGATTCGTGCCAGTGGTGACGGCAACCAGCAATAAGCCATCCCAAAATGACGGTGTAGAAGTGTGGTGCTTTCGTTCACCGTTAGCCATTGCAATGGATAAGTTGCGATTAACGCTTTGTGGCTCATTGAATAAACCGATTGATTGCTATTGCTTGACGTGTTTCCAGTCTCAACATTTTTTTCTCGACGTTTTTTCATCTTCAACACTCTTGACCAATCTTCATATGGCATACCATCTTCATCATCCGAGTTCCCTTATTATTTAAATTGAAATAACTTTTTCTAATTTAAAATAAAAACCTTTAGCTGGTCTAGGTGGTGATGGTGGTGGTGAAGGCTGACTTTTCTTTTTCTGTTTGTTGCGCTCTGCGTTAGATGAAGACGACTGTTGAGAGTGTCGTTGATTACCTTCAGCTTTCTTTTTGTTTTCACCATTAGATGAAGACGACTGTTGAGGGCTTCGCTCTTTACCTTCATCGTTTTTTCGGTCTTTGGCAGTAGATGAAGATGAACGTTTATTTTTACGTTGATCGTAGTGTTGTTTGCCTTCATCGATTCTTTTTGGCGTTTGATGCTTTTTTTTGTACGAGCCTTCAGCAGACCTTTTATATTCGCCTTCAGCATAAGGCGACGGCGACTTCGATTGCCAAGGAGGAGTTCTCGACTTAGGTATTGACCCTTGGTCGAATGACCTGGCCACTCTATAGTCAGTCCTCCCCCTCTCATCATTTTTATGATGGAGCCTTTTTGATGAAGGTTTTCGGCCTTCAGCATGAAATGAATGTTGATTCCATTTGGTTCCACGTCGGTCATTTTGATTTTTATGACTATACCTCCCCATAATTTGAACACTATAGTTGAAGGTTAAAACTATTTTTTAACTAGTTAAAATACCTTTTTCACAGCGTTCAGCTTTTTCACGCTTTTAGCAACACTCTCAGCCGAGTATAAATCTAAATAAATAAAATTAACACTTTGGTTAATCAAAGTCTATTTGAATTATTCATTTTTTCTCTTTAGTTGAATGATAAATATAAAAAAAAACTAAATTCAAACTAAATTTATTTATCTAGAACAATTTAAAAAAAAAATCTTCATTTTTATTGGCTAAAGTAAATGCTGAATCAGCTTCATCAACAATGACTCAGCATGCCAATGATGGTCTTGACAGGCGGACTCGGCCGAATCGCCGCATCTCGTTGACATCGCCGGGGAGGTTGAAGAAGGTGCTCTTGACAGTGAACACGATTTTACATGATCAACGTCACACTGCTCGATCTTTGTTCAAAATTGGGGTGAAAAGTGCGGCGCCATGACTCTGCGCCATGATGGCACAGTTATTGGCGCAGCGGGACAGGGCACGACGTAGTTCGCCAATGCCACCCTCGCGATTCAACTCTTCGGCATTTAGCGAACTACAACACACGGTGTAATAGGCCAACTCGACTGAAGGTGAAAGTAATTCATGCTCCTGTTGAGCGTACAACTGTTCATTGTCAATCTCCTGCTTCATCGTCGCAATCAACATCGGATACCCGGCATACTTGTACGGCTCTAATTCAACGCGAT
>SCLD01153810.1:0-21647 GCA_004367895.1 Oikopleura longicauda
AAATTACGGTTACAATCATGCCGAAGAACTTTATACCTCAGCTAAACCAGCCTGCAGCCAACGACTTGGTGGCGTAGTGGTTGTCTAAGTGAGCTCTCAGGACGACGTAGCGGATCGAAACCAAACCGTTTTGTTTTTTCGAACTCTGGATAATTTTAGAATGTTCCAAAAAGGATGTAACCCTGATTTTCCCTGGAGTTTAACCATCCCTATAATACTTGTCACTAGATCCATAGACTAAATACTGGAAGAAGGAGGAACGTAGTGACGAGCTTATATTACTAGGGTGGTAGGGTGGGCCTCAAAATTCGTGGATTTTGACTGATTATGCGAATAATCCCCCCTTAACCAAATCTAAGGCATTCTGGTCTGATTCTGACCATGGTGTGTGCCTCGGGTGAGAAATCTAGTTCTGGTCAGTTGACCTAAATACATTATGAGATTTTCGATGTTCTAGAACAATTTGTAGAATGACCGATTCTTACTGATTTCCACTTGTACGATCCTATAATACTTGTCACTAGATCCATAGACTAAATACTGGAAGAAGGACTCACTTCGTAGGGAAACTTATATTACACTGATTAGTACCAGTTTCCACTACTTAGTATAGTATCTGATCGTTATTTTATCACTGCCAATTTTCGCTTTCAATAAATAACCATATTTAATTGATTGGAAAGTTAATTTTTATTTTTTGGTCAAGTGACCACAAGGCAGTATTACACATATTTGGCAGGTGTTTGATGAGCAACTGTCGGTTATTATCGACGCTTCTTATTTGAAGATTTCTTATGCATGTTGGTGCATTTACCGACGAACGCTCGTTTCATGGGTGGTCGTTTTTTCTGTGCTGAAAGCCCTTCTGGTTAGGGTGACCATTGCATTCTAAGATGATTATAAATGTGTTAACTTGTTTTAAGTGATTAAAATTATAATGCATTTTTACCTGGCTTGCTTTTTGAGCGAGGTTTCTCCTCATCTTTTAGGGAAAGCCCTATACCATGATATGTTTATTTTTGGTCAATTGACCGTAACATTACACTTACTTTTCGATACCGTTGGTGACGGGTGAATATTAATGTTGATATTCGGACTATCCATTGGTGATGATGGACTGGCTAACGGTGAAATTGGCGTTCTGGGTGACTGTAGATTGCTCAAAGCCGATAACTCCAGGCTCATTGGTCGGGTGCGTGAAGGCGTCAGCGATCTTATTGGGCTGTTCGGATTTGACTAAATTATTTGTGTCATTTGACAAAAAAGAAATTTTTTATTTTTCCTAATGTAGAAGCTTACCTTTGTCGTTAATTTCGACATTTCGTACTTGAGTCTTCTTATTTCCGATTGCGCTTCTTCTAGCATATTCTGTTGTTTCTCCGCTTGCGCTACCAGTTGCTGTTGGAGTGCCGTTTGACTCTCAAGCATCATATGCATCAGACTTGCGGATGACTCTGGTGATGGCGATACTCGTCCAGATGGGACCGGTGCTACATACCTCATTTGTACTGCCCGCTCGATTGGTGTCACTCTGCTTGAACTGACGCCACTGTCCAGATCAATGATGACGTCATCGATTTCTGGTATGATTTCATCAGCCGGCATGCCTGGTGCTGGTTTCACATCAGCTTGTCTGACCACCTTTACCAGTTCATTGAATAGGGTCCATGTAACTTCGTGGTTCGGCCCGAGTTCTATCTGTACCATATTGGCTGCCGCGAGTAGCTCTTCTCTTTCGCGTGATTTGGCCATTTGTCTTAGTAGGTCCGCTTCCACATGGGGCGCGGTTTGGATTTTGATTTTTTGGCCATTGGCCATAAGTATTTGACCTCCGGTACGGAGTGCTTTTGGCCACTCTAGTCGTTGATACTTGACCGATTCGGCTCCGTCGAAGGCCAGTACTGTACTGATAACTGGTGGATATGCGACCGACAGCTCCATCATTTCCACCAAGTCTTTCATTGCCAAGTGCACCAGGTTGTCTGCTACTCGAAGTCCGTTTTTTGGTTTGACGGTTAATCGTTGTTGCGCAATGAATCCATCGTTCGTTTTGAATTTTCCTAGTTCGACTTTCAGTATACTAGCTGCTGCTTGCATACTAAGTTCTTCATCATCAAAATCTAGAATTAATTTATTAGTTTTGAGTCATCTGACTAAAAGAAGATTAAACTGATCGGAGTTGGTTTACTCTGCAAAGGTTCACAAGTGAATGTGTCCTTTTAGAAGAGGGATATTTGGAGTTCTGACACAAAGAGCTTGCTTTCAGCGAGTATCGAACTCGCGCCTCCCCCTTCCGAATCTGGTTACTAGACCCCTACGTTATGATCTCCCTACTATTTTTTACTGCCATTTTGTTTTTAAGTCAATTGACTATAATTCACTAATATGGCCCGAAGGCCTTAAAAAATTTATTTATTTTGATTCATTTAACCCGATGTGGCTACGTGTGGGGATAGGTTTTCACGCAATCCTTGGCCATTACAGTTTTTTCGTTAAACGGGGCGTGTCTAGGTCAAATGCTGATTATGAGATTCGATTATATTTTTAGCACGGCTAATTTCATATCTTTAGATTGTGTTAACCTTTATGGTTATATCGCCTATTTTTAAGTCACATGACTTTAACACATTTTTATTTCAGCTTATTTTTTACCTTGATCAATTACCAGTGCTTCGGTGAGGAAGATATATGTTCCAACATATTCAGCTACCAGCAATCTAGGATTATTTCGCCATTGGATTGGAAATTCAACGGTGCAATCATCCAGTTGTACTCGAAAGTGTAATTGATGACTCTCCATTGACCAGTTTGGAATTCTGGCTGATTTATCAAAATCAGCTTGTTCGGCCAGACCGTGGTCGAGTGCGCCCAATCGTTTCAGGTTGCTGACTAGCTGATCACACATGTCTTCTAGCTGTTCTGGCACTAAACATATTTGATAAGATATATTACTCATACTTATTCGTTTACCTTGGGCAAGCGCTCTAATTGGTGCTAGTTTTTGCCAGATGGCATAAAGAGACTTGTTTTTCCAATTGTCACGAGTTTCGACACTGAGACTTCGTTTCAATAGCCGATGCATTTCTGCATGTCTTTCTCCATTGACTGGTGACATGATTTTGAGGGTCGTCGTTATCAATTGCTCAAGTGAGTGGACATCCCACTTGGTGATGTTTGTGAGTAGATACTCGGTGGTTCTTCCGGCGAAGTGTTCCAACATCATTTTTTGGGTTTCTAAATTATGTTTTATGGTCAAATGACCTTAATAATTCGGCCTTTTGGCCTTTTTTCCAAGTTTTGATACATTTAACCCTTAGGTAGTCCTGGGAATAGATTTTTGGACTCCCGGATATTTCCATACAGTGTAGCACTGGTAGTTGACTAGTTTGGGTTATTCAATTTAGTTTTCCCTTCCATAATGCTTTACTCTTAAACTCAAGGGGAGTATTATGGTTTCAAGGAGTTTTTGGACAGTCTTACCTTTATTTTTGATATTAGCAACTTCTAGTGGGAATTCCATTGGTTGCTGCAGAACATGGGCAGCTCCATTGAGATGAGTTTCTGGCAGAACCTACATAATTTTGTTATGGTATCAGCTGTTATTAATTAATTTTACCTGTCGACCATTGGTCGCCATGCTCTTGGCAATCTTCCATTGTTGGATAACCATTTTCGGTGTCCAGTTTGTCTGGTTTTCGGGCAATTTGATTCCCTTGGTGGCATTTGCTCTCATCATGATTTATCACGTCTAAATGTACAAACGATTTTAATAATTAAATTCGTGGGTTAAAAGTATTGGCAGTGAAACAGTATTTTTTGGTCAAATGACCTTAATTCTCTGGGCAGTTTTGTGCAGACATTTTGAACAATGTTTTTTAAGTCAATTGACTATAAGCAGTTTGATAGGTGTCGCTATTTTGATTTTTTCAGTCTCTCAAATCAAGGTATCCTGAATTTTCTTGATTTGTTCACTTTGACTCAAGATATTGGCGGGTGCATTTTTGGCCATTTGTCCTCTTATGTTTGAGTAATAATCTGGCATCGTGTCCGATTTCCAATTCATAAATGATCTCACACTATCTTTATTAAACCCACACGCTCTTAGGGTCACCGCCATTGACACTCTTCCAGAGTGTCCCGTGAATGGTATATTTTGGGTATTGCACATTTTTTGAGTCGCACTTAACCTAGCTCTAGCTGTGGTCGTAAACAGGTTTCCCTCCCTTGGATTATTCCGCGCCAGCGAAACTGCTTTTAACAGTTGTACCGGACACGACGTCAATTGTACCGTGGGCTCATATTTTAGCATTACACATTGGGGCTGCTCATTACATAGATTATTTTTAGATCTACGTATCATTATCCGAAAGTAGTCTCCATGTTCTTGTTTATACCTAGATATGTCTTCCCACCTAAGATTTCCTATATCAGCCCAACGACCTCCAGCCATTGCTGATATTAGTAAATGTAATGCCGCTTCTTGCCGCAGTTTTTGAGAGTATTTAGTGAATCCCTTCCCCTTTGGGACAAATGTCCATAATAGTTTAGTAACTAATTTGGCTTGTTCTAAGCTAATGAACGGTGCTTGCCGCTTCTTCATATGGAATTCGCTATTGACTGTTTTAATTAGGTCAAACACTAATTGCTTGAATCTCAGTTCGAGGATCCTATTGAATTTGGTTGTAATGAGTTTTACGGCCGCTAATATATTATAGTATTTTTTCTCTATTGTCGAAGTAACTACTGGTAAATTAGACCTGTTTAGTTTTATAAGCGAGACCTCAGTATACCATTCATAGACGTAAGTGATTAGTAATTTAATAGTTAATGGTTCAGTTCGCATTTTAAGTCTAATGGCAAAATAGGCCTTAAGGACCTCCCGTTGATGATGTGAGATTGGTTTCTGAAAGTTGTGTCAGGTTTTTATGATATTTTAGTCAAGTGACTACAAGGGCCGAAAAAGAACTTTTTTATAATTTTTAGTAATTTTTAATCTAGGTCTAATTGCAACCCTTCCTCTTGGCATTGAGCTGCTAATAGGTCTTTTTGGTCTCGTCCAAGGTGGCCTATCGCTTTTAGACCTTGAGGTACCTTTGCAAAATCATATTTGGGGACTTGCTCTAAAGACTTACATTGCTTGTCATTTTCTGTATTGTTGTCCAAGGCTCTACCCTTTTTATTTCTGCCGTTTTTCTTGTTTTTGTTTTTCCCTTTGCCTTTTTTCTGGTTGTTGTGATTGTTGTGACGGTTTTTTCCCTTTCCTTGACCACCTGAATTTCGCTTTTGGCCAGGAGATGGTCGATTTGGATGAGTCAGGGGGTTATTTTGCTGTTTTAGGGCAAGCTGGAATTGGTATTGATGCTGCTTCGTCTTCGGGTTCGGCATGATGAACTTGTCTTCTGGTTTTTTGGCCGCAGACACTTGGATATTCCTCATGCGAATACCAAGTGACTTAACGGCCATTTGCATCATGTCACTGGACTGACCACCGTCACGTAGGAAGGCATCAATTTTCTTCTGATCTGATACCGACATACATGAGGACGCAATACCTAAATTTAGATTATTTTTTAAGTCAGCTGACTAAAACGGTTTTTTGAGTTTGAATTAACGGGCCCGTGGGCCACTAAAAAAGTTTTGGATTCATTTAACCATTTTTGGCTACGTATGGGTTAATTTTTTACGCATTCCAATCATATTTATTCAATAATTCTACAGGATGGGATAATCTGTTTTTAGAACATATACTTCACATGTATTTGTTACCTAATTTTTTCTCTAGTTCAGTTTTATGTCTTAGATTATGGTTCTTTTATACACTGGCCTAGGAATAGTCATATCGGTCAATTGACTTCGAGACGAAGTAATTCGAATAAAAGTGTACTTACGGAGTAGTGTAGACTTGGTATATGTGTTCTTGTCCGTCATGCGGTTTAGTTCAGCAATCCGTCCTTGAAAGTAGTTCCTGATTGGTTGGACACCCAATTCATCTGGAAGCGCTTTCACATACCGATCCATTTTGTCCACAATCTCATCATGGTCAAGCTTTTTTGGGTCATTGACCATAACTTCCCTTAACATTTTAATTTAAGTCAATTGACTCAAACGTTTTGACTTTGTGCAAAAATGGGCCCGAAGGCCTAAAAAATTATTTATTTTTGGTTCATTTAACCTATGTCTGCCACCTAGGGATATATTTTTGGTCGTGGATGCTACGAATTACGCGGTTTTGGGAAATATCATGGTTATTTCAATCGATAAATTTATAGGTTATCGCTTATTTGGGAACTGTTTACTATCAGTTTTTATGGTTATTTGGCATTTTTTGGTCACTTGACCTCAATTCATGATCTGATGTTAGTAGTTACCTTAGTTCACGGTATAGGTGTTCTGGATCATCTTTATCCGGTTGGAAGCGTTTCATGAATTTTGAACATGGAGTGGTCCAGTTTTGGTAGTACTTCCCGTTTCGCAAGGTGACCCTCATATCATCATCCTTTTTTGATGGCGCTTTCAGACGGCAACTGACCAGGGTTTTTCGAAGGCTGACCACTCTGGCTTGTTTATCAATTCTTGTCGCATCTGCTTCTTCTAGTTGATTTTCGAGCGTTATTACGGCCTTATCAACACTGGGCTGAATATAGATGTTAATTTAGTATGAGAATATTGTGTCGGTAACTTCTTTTGAAGTTTTTTAGTCACATTTCTTTCCTTATCAGGTTTATTCATCTCCTCTCCTTTTTCAAATATTTGGCGATAATTATCGCAAAGAGTAGCCACTTTTAGATTTAGTCGGATTTGAAAACCAGCGTTTTACGTTTTTCAATTACTATGTCATCGACCAGCAAGAAGAGTTTTCTTATGATTGAATTAGAGAATGAAGCTCGGGCGAAGGCTATTCTCGACCGTGACCAAGTTTATGAATTGAACAAAGCTATGTTGGATGGCAAAGATTTAGAGAAAGCTGCTAAATCAATTTTTGGACCTTCTACTCATTCTGATACTCAAACTGCTGATTGGCGTCCTAAAAATCGCCACAGTCTTGCGTATTCCAATCCTAATTATCATTAATTTTGAGTCACCTGACTAAAACTACTCGCTACACCTTTAATAAATTAGTTATTAGTATTTACCGCGTTATTGATGATCTTCTCAACCGCTTTGTGCTCAGCCAGGTTTGGGTCTAGCGTGATTGCTCCTAGAAATAATGTTTTTTAGTTTTTATACCCTTTTTGGGTTTATTTACCGTGTTTTACTGCATTAGCCAGGTTCAAAAAGCCTTGGATTCCGTCTTGTTTTTCTTTGGCTTCCCGAAGTTTCTTTGAGGCTTGGTCCAAGTCCATTGCCAGAGAGTCCTCTAGCGCCGATGACGATGCCGGATTATCCTTGACTATGAAGCCACCACTGACTAAGTCACTCACTTCAACTTCAAGGTTGGCTCTAACCTTTTTGTTTACATACCGATTACCAGCGTACTCGTCTTCTGAATCGGAGCTCATTCTAAAAGCGTAAATTTTGAGGTTAAAAAATCACGTATGAGGTTAAGTGTTTTTTGGCATATTTCTAAAAAATTTTTTGGTCAATTGACCTTAATTTTGAGTTTTTTCAGAACAGAGGTAATTATTTTTCATGGTAGTGCAGGTTCAGGGCTTGTCTATTGAGCATTTCAAACTCCTCAAGTTCGAGTTGGTGGTCTGCAAGTTCGTCCTGTCTTTTCTCCATGTCCTGCCAGGTGTCCCCGAGCTGATTGAGGCTGAGGCACAGTTGTCGTTCGTATCTCTTCATATCATACCATTGCCACAGTCGCCTGAAATGTTGATATTCCTCTTTGAGCATCGTTGGTGACTAAATTATTAAATTATCATTTTTGTCATGTGACCTAAATCTGTCCGCCTACGCCTTCTAAATTTACCTGTGATAATAGTTCTCTTTTCGCTGGGGATTCTATTGTTTCAATGTGACAGCGTTTTACCGCTTTTTTGAATTCAATGAATTTCTTGCGTTTTCGGCCTGCTTGTAGGTGGGTCTGCCTCATCAGGTTCTCGTATCTGGTAAACTCAGTGGAATGATCGCCCTCAGGTATGATAAATGGCATCTAAATTTATATAAAAAGGATTTTTAAGCAAAAAATAAATAACTTTTTATTAAAAATTTTTAGTCATGTGACTTGAATTTTCTCTAAACTTACAAATGAATTTGGAAAAAAGTTTTTTAATATTTTCGATTTGCGATCTAGAATCTCATTTCTACATCACTCGATCGAGCCATTTTTGCTGGTGGCTCATCTTCATCGACTACTTCTTCAGCTTGAATTTTGATAATGATGGGTGATATAATTGGCTGATTTTGGATGATTTCGAATTCTTTTGCTGCTTCTTGTTGTTGTTTATTCCAGTCGGACTTGTCCACATATTGGTTTATTTTTTCTTGACGTTCCATGTAGACATATGGTACATCTAGTCCTCCAGGTCCAGCGCTATACATGTGAGAGAATTTTGAGCCTAATTTTTTGGCCATCTTTCGCTGTATTTGCGTCATTTTACGGAATTGATCACCGGCTTGATCCGCTACTACCTCTTCCACCCTATTTCTTTGTGCTTTATTCAACGCATGCGTGTTGACCATGTGGTTAGTTTGATATTCAATCCCCCAAACGGCTGATGCTGGTGGGTCCGAGATTGAAACTAATAAATGGGCATCATAAACTAGTTTATTTAGTTTTTTCGTCATTGACGTAAATTTTTTATTTTTCCTAAGGGTGGTAAGGGTGAGGGTCTCAGGCCAGTTTTCCATCCAATTTAAGAATTGGTCACTCCAGAATTCCAACTCATCATAAAACGGTGTTTTGTGAAGTGGTGGGTATTGAGCGATCAGCTTTTTGTTGGTTTCAAACAAGGCTTTTAACGTTATCATTGGGCACAGTATTGTGTCATCGTTGTTCTCCTCATTGAATCTGAGAATTGTTATAATTTTTCCCACTGCATCTTCGATTGCATGCGAGATTTTTGCTCTATTCAGGGCGTTCATTCTGAAAAAATTTTTATAATTAATTTTTTGTTATGTAATAAATAAACGTTGTTAATATTGTTCACATTTTTGGTCAAGTGACCTTAATTATTTAATATTATTCACTATTTTTAGGATTTTAGGGAATCTGAACTTTTTTCGAGGCCTAATCCATGTGGTATCTCTAGGGTCATTTATAATGGCATTTGTTAGTCTAGGCCTAATATTTGGAGTCCCTAGAATTACGCTTTTTGTGTCGTCTGGGTATTGAATGGTGGTTCTTTTTTCTGATGGAAAAAATGTTACCGGCTGCTTGTTTGTCAGCCTTACCAGTCGTGTACCCGGCAGTGCTAAAAGTTGAACTATGGCTAGTGGTAATTCATCAAACTGATGAAACACAAATATAAAGAGTGTGTTACTAAAGAATTGCACTAGATGATCTGCCGCTTTAGCCATTGCATTTTTTGGGGGAAAACAATAAATTTTATATTTATATAGAGTTTCTGGTTTCGTCATGATGAAATCGAACCCTATACAGTTTCGGTAATAAATATTGTCGTCCCGCCATTTCAGATAATGTTTACATTTGGCATTGGTGTCACTAGCCATAGCGTCTAGTGTACATTTAAATCCTGCTACCCTTTCCAACTCTCGGAATACCGCATGCGGCATAAATTCCTCATTGAGGGATATTTCTCTTGATGGTTTATCCGCGATTTGGTAAAGGGTAGGGGTCCAGACTACATCAAATTTCACGTTTAATTTCCGTGTTAACCGGACTATCGCTATTATAAGTTCATTTAATTTACGATTCCTAGACATTTGTTTCGTAATTCCCCAACATACAGTCTGGTTGTCACAGTAAAATATGCAGACCGAATTTTTTATTTTATCTTTGAAATGTATCAAGGAGTACCAAATCGCTCTTGCCTCTTTTATCGCTATGGATTCGTTCTCCATGTCTTCGGTAAAGCCCATTTTGAAGTGACCCATACATTTTTTACCTATGTACAGTAGTCCTCCTAAACTATGTTTTTAAAAATTACCTGCATACGAGTGAACTTTTTGTCAATTGACATAAATGATAACTTGAATTTCTGTCATTTGACATAAACGCTTTAAACTTGAATTTGGTTGGTGTTACCTAATTGCGCCAGACTCGAGTCAGTGAAGAGTGAGTACTGGACACAACCTTGTTGAATTGGTGGCAACCAGTTCCTTTGCAACGTGAGTATCGATTGACTTTTCCATTCGCCCAATTCTCTTGACAGGTATTTGTTGAATTCCAATTTGGTGTCTTTAAATGCTCGATGGGGGGTGTCTTTGTTCTTCGCATAGACTTCTGTGATCACCATTGTCATTTCCCTTATAAAATACTTCAAGTTATTACTGGCGAACAGGAAACTACATGCTTGACCACGTAGTTCTTCCAGTTCTTGAAGGGTGAACCACTGTCTGGTTTCGATTCTATCGATGAATTCTAAAAATCGTTTCCACTTTACTTCCGGTACTGACACTATGCAGTTTTTCACGTCGAGGTCCATTCCCAGAAATTCTTGCTCGTACATTGGTTCAAAAACTGACTTTCGGAGATTTAGGAAACCTCCTGCCGCAACGAGGACTAGCAACGTCATAAACATGTTTTTCCCCAGTTTCTGTATTTTTTCAGATTCTTCTTTTGTGACATTTGTCAAAAATTGTTCACATATCATTCTGTCATCTAGGTACAGTGAGATCAGTATTCCAAAGTACCTCAAGAAGTTAACGACGATCATATTGCATCTTTGAAAGGAGGACGGGCTTTTTCTTTCCCCAAAGGGGAGGACTGTATACATGAATGTCCGTCCTGCAAATTGAAAACAGCAAAGTTCTCTGCTTTCTAATTCTAGTTTTGTGAGATGAAAGCCATTCGAGTCATCAATCTTACCCACCATTGACATTCTTTTGATCGTTTTTGTAATTTCAGGCAGGCCATCAAGTTTGCATGACGTCTTGTAGCTCTCCAGTACTTTGTGTGGTCCGCCATCAAAACATGCTCTCGCTGCTTTGTGCGGCGAGTTTGCATTAGCCAGAACGAATGTTGCGGAGAGTCTAGGTTCATAGTCCTGTGGCATGAGTTTGATCGCCCCTGAATTTAAGAATTTTTCAATCGTTTCCAGACACGTATCCCAGTGGTCTCGAATGTGGTCTTCATTATTTTTAAAAATGGCTGCTTCTGACTTGTTGTTGATGAGGCGCATTGGTATATTTTTGATTGGTCTGTACCAGGATTCAAAATCTGTTTCTTTATCGACTCTGAAATCTGTTAAATCCGTTGAATCGTTTTTCATCCGATTTGTTAATTTATCAAATCGTATTTTTTCTTCCATTCGTAATTTATTTATCATTTTTGGACAATTGTCCTTAATTTCAAGGTTTCGAATTTGACAGTTTGTTTTGTGAATCTCTGTGAAATTGTACATATGGCCACTCTGTCGGAAAGGTTTTGCTTCTTCTTTGTCTACGGGCGCAATATTTTCCCAAAGATCACTCCCAGCGTGTACGTCTGCATAAGACCGGTGTTTAACATATTCTGTTGGGAGGAATCTTACTAATTGTAAGAAAATTGGCGTAAATTGCGAGTATAGTCCCGCAGTGAAGTCTTTATTGTGACGGAAGAATAATTGGCTCCACCAGTAATCTTTGGTGCTGCTGTTGTATTTTGAGGTATCTTTAAATAATAAATTAATTTTGTTTTTTACTTTTTTGGTCATTTGACCTACCTTTTATTAACTCGAAGAAGATATCGAGCATCTTTTGCGAGTGCACTAGCCATTCCGTTTGCGTTGTTGGTCCTAATATTTGACCTTTCTCATTGAGAACCAGAGCATTTTTGAAGTTCACTGGTCGAATCAGTGGAGGTTCGTATCGTCTGATATACAGAAAATCGTGATAATAATGCCATTCATCGACTGCCTGACATTTTTCTAATCTCTCACAAGCTAATGCTTGTACGAATATAATGTTTGTCTCCAACACAAATGTCCACTTCAGAGGTATCTGGCCACATGTGTGACCACAACCTTTACCCCACGTGTCCATTCTTCTCGCTTTTTCGGAGAGCGACTCCCAGTGATTCCAATTTATTTTAGCTTTCATTCTAAATTTTATTTCTTATTAATAATCATGATGTACACAAATAAATTATTTTATTACAAAATTAAAAGATTTTTTGGTCATATGACCTTAATTATTTTCTCTTTGGCTATCTGATGATATTTCTGGCAGTGGTTTTTACAGTGACAAAGATTTTTGATCAATTGACCTCAACAGACAGTACGATAATGGTTTTAATTTATCTTGACATTTTTCCTAGTATTTCATCCAGAAGTGGTTGATTTGATGATGAGGGAAAGTTTTCTAATTCCTCTTCCATCTTTTCCATGAATAAGTTCCTTTTGGGTCCTTTCTTTGGTGGTGATTTTGGTTTAGGGGTGTCATTTTCTGAGGATGAATTATCTGATTCCATTTGCCATTCTTCATTTGGTTGAAATCGATAGTTTTTCAACGGCGCCGTCACTTTGTAATTCTTATCTGTTTCATAAGTGTCTAGTTTTACTTTAGTAAATTTAGTTTTGCCGTAGTGAAGCGTGAGTGGTATCAGTGATGTCGGCCACAAATGTTTTAGTTTTTGATTTACCAACTCCACTGTTGACTTGGATCTTGCGATTTCTGTGGAAATTTTGAAATATTCTTCGATTAACGGACAGCCTTCGAACCCGGCTAATCTGAGAAAGTCTCCTAGTCTGGTTAAGGTGGACACAATTATTTCGATTGACCAGCCCGTTGGATTAAAGGCCATTTGGCCAAAAAATTGAGTGTTTAGATTATTATAGTAATCTAGCGCGGTCAAGTAATTAGCTAGTCTCTTTTTGGGAGTATTTCTAAAGTTCGTATTGACTTTGTTTGCCCACCAAGTCTCAAACATCAGGTTCTTGGTGTCAAACTGGGCGGTCCTGGCGAATCTCCAAAGTGGCGCACTGGATGGATGTCCCCAGAACTGCGCCATTGTTAAATTTGATGGCTCGAGTTCTACTGCCGACAACATTTGAAGATTATCTTCGACATCATCCGTCTTCGTGAATGCGAACTGATTGTTAAAGATGAGTTTCATGTTGCTGATCAGGCTTTTCGTCAGTTTCATCCAGCTATCCGCCAGAAATCGTTCTCTTTCTAATGCCTTTAAGAAAGGTTTTATTAAGACTGGTAGTATAATTTTAACTTATTTTTCTTACCTGAGGGATAACCCAAGCTTGAATTTCATCTTTGATCTTGTCGACTATTCGGTCTTCTTGAATTTGAATTTGGTTTCCAGCCTCATGTGCCATTTCTGGTGCTTCATGGATTTCATCAAAGAGTTCACCCTCGCTTTTGGACTTTGTTTTTTGTTGTATTTGTCCTTTGAGCTTTTGAATCATCAGGGTTTTGGTTTCGTCCAGAGTTTGAAGTCTGGGTCGCTTTGAGACCTTTTTTACGTCATTTGACGTCAACGATCGAGTTCGTGTTCGATAGCCCATGTTGTAATCCAAAATTGTTCTCTAAAAAATTATTTTGTTAACTGCTTGGAGTTACATTAAATTAAATTCATTGTATTCAATGAGATATTAGTGTTCAATAGTTTGAGCAATATGCTCCAAATATAGTTTTCGTTTGAGATCTAATTCTTAGCACTTTTTTAATATTGGTTGAAAAATCTAGAATTCTATTTTGTTTTTTACCTTTTTGTTTTTTATTTTCCGAGCGGTTTGGGAGAACTCAAATTCCTCTTCCATGGACGGTTTTCGCGCTTCACCATCCTTTTGCTCGATTATTTCACTTTTTGCTAATACTAATCATTAGCTTATGACTTTTTAATTTTTAAATTTTTACCGAGTTTTTGCATCTGCGTGTCAAGGACCTTTCCGATTTCTGTGTCATTATCAGCTGGTAGCGGCACTAGATCTATATCCGCTGCTGCCTCGTCAATCATTAAATTTATTTCCTCTCCAACTAGTTGTGACATTCTAAATTATTTTACATAACAACATATTAAATTGCAACGGTTTTATTGTATGTACAGCCTAGAAGTTTTTTGGTTAATTAACCTCAACAGTTCGAATGGAATGTTTTTAAATGGTTTTGGGCAAGTTACAGAGTGGCAGCTAGTGAATTTTAGCCAGATGGCTTAAAGTAGAATTTGTTTTTTATTTTTTATTTGAGGTAGTTTCTTTATTCACGTTGAATAAAATTTTTGCCAGGATTTGTGGAACTGTTACGCACTTGTTGGGTTCAAAGTTTGTTGGTTTGAGTCCCAATAAAGTCACTGATGTTTTGACCAGATCCAATTTTGACAGTATCACTCCAGTTGTAAATATGGTGTTTACTGCATCTGCCAGTATTTTCTTTTTGTTATCTGGCAGTACCATTAATTGCTCTGCATCCAAGTCTTTGAGTCTGATCAGGTTGGCCTTAAATATATTTTTTAATATAGTCATATACTGTGGGTAAATGGCCTAGGGGTCTAGTATGAGTTCCGTGACCCGAAGATCTAGGGTTCGAATCCCAGAAAATGCGAAGTATTTTCCGGAGTAGTTGATGAGAAATCGAACATTCTCAAAATAGAATTAGATATCATCGACTACCTCCATGTTTGCGGTTTACCCGCATACTAATAATTTGAGGTCTAAACCTGTTAATGAATACAATGGTTCCGGAACCAGCTAGATGTCTAGGGTATGAATTCCCTTTTTAATTAATTTTTAGCCAATTGGCTCCAAAAATTGTTAAATTTTTTGTTGTTTACCTCATATTCAGTGCTGCTATATTTTGCCGTCACTTCATATTTTTTGTTTCGTGTATCATCCCATTCTGGTTGTTTTTGGTATTTTGATACACTCAACAAATAATCAATACACTGATCCTGTGTATTGACAGTGGCACAGAATTTTGCTAATCGGTTGAGCGTGTTATAGTTTCCTGGTGGTTTTACCGACTTGGTGTACACCTTATTTGGCCTGGCATCTAAGGCTCTGGCCTCTCTTCTGTAAATCAGACCTTAATAAGATATTTTTTATTCGTTATAGATTTTTTACGTCATTTGACTAAAATTCAATCATACTAATTATATTACCTGTGGCATTGATAACATTTAACCAATCGATGGTGGTTTCTTCGAATTGTGGTCGATACGGATAGTCTCCCACTATTATTGACGCTTGCTCCAACACATCTTCTTCCGAGATTCGCTCAATTGAAACCGAGTTGATGATATTTACATCGGAAACGTTTGACAAATCTTGTTGCTTAAAAGATGCCGCTCTCCATTTGAAGTTGGTTGAGACATCTACGAATGTCTTTCTGTCCAGATAACGTCTCGCTTCTTCAGAGTTGACATCCTTGTCTTTCTTCAGATTTCGAAATTTTTCCCTGGTTGAGCGATTTGGTGCATAGTGAGCGAAATTTTTTGAGTAGTTTGTTACCGGATCATCATGATCCGAATATTGATAAGGAAATTTTAAGTCAAATGACTTTAAGTTATTGATTCCTAAAACTTCTCTTTTCGCTGCTCGATAGGTGCCCAGGCAGAGTTTGTAAATCTCTATCGCCATTTTGTGAGCTTCAATTTGTTGGGGCGTATTGTCCGTGTCACCTAAAAAATCTGTGTAAATCATGTTACACTTAAGAGTTTTATTTTTATTACCTTGAGGCATTTGGAATACGAAATTTTCTATTTCTTCTTCTGCCAGATCCTTTTCATTGTCCCCTAATGCTTTGCACACCAGTTCGTTTCTATATTCAAGGGTTTGCCCTCCAGGGAAGTTTTGCGATCCGTAGAGGCCAAGAAATTGTCCTGGTGCACCTAGTCCAACTCCTGAAATTAATTTTATAACCTTTTTGAGTCTGTTTTGAGTCAATTGACTATAAAAATTAGCTTTTGAATGTATTTTACCTATGAGTGCATTTAGTCGCCTTTCTTCGTCATTTCCCGTTGAAGTGTCATCAACGTTGATGAGTTTACAAGCTCTGACTAAATCTTCGGCATTTGCCGCTAATGAACTACATTTGAATGTTTCATTGGTTGGGATTGGTGGAAATGTTTGGGCGGTGACGAAAGATGGTACTTTACCGTCTTCACCTTCTGGGTCGCTCGGGTTAAACCAGTTTCTGATTTCTGTGTAGGTGTCAATATCACCTACGTTATCATTGACCAGTTGTGAGAATACTTTTAGACGTTGATTTGGACAAATAATCGTCTTCAAGTTGATTCTTTCACCTATATCTATTGTTGGCCCTTTTTCGTATCTGGTTGTATACCTTGGGAACGGTCTAGTGAGAGTTGTTGGATTTTCTGTTGCTGAGATGGCTGACAACAACAGGAAATTACCATGCCAATTTTTTAGATAGGTTCTAAGTGGGTTGTACGGTGAGTTGGTGACCACATTTAGTTGAATATGGAAGCAG
This sequence comes from Oikopleura longicauda, assembly GCA_004367895.1. NCBI lineage: Eukaryota > Metazoa > Chordata > Appendicularia > Copelata > Oikopleuridae > Oikopleura > Oikopleura longicauda. The sequence goes on from SCLD01153810.1 coordinate 16,486, forward strand.
TTCACTTGTTGCGATTCGATATGAGCCTCATATCTTGTTTTTTGGTCATTTGACCATAACTCGATGTCTTCAGGTTTCATTCTAACCGCATTTTCAAAACCTGTTCCATCAGATGATGGTTCAGGATTGATAATTAACAGTGGACTTCTTATCATATCACAAAGTCTATCTTTGTTTTCGAAGAACTCTGACCAGTAATCTGATTGATAGAGTGTTTTGTCAATTGAACAAGCAAAATTAAAACAATCTTTGATCAATCGCGTGGCCGTCTGTTTTCCTGTCGCAAAGAAAACCAGTTTAATCTTTTTCTCTGCCATTTCATTGGTCAGTTTGATCATGGCTGCTTGAATTACAGGAGCTTCTAGTTCGGCGATTCTGGCTTTTCTGAGCTCATTTTGAGTCATGGTATCTTGCTTATCCCATTTTTCTTTCATCGAGGTCTGAATTAGGTTGGGTAAGTTTTTTGTTTTAGTCATATGACTTTAAATTTGTTTTAAATTTATTACCGTAAAATCTTCGGAACCGAAAGGTATTGATCTCGTTGCTTGAGCTAATCGATCATCTGCTACTTTGGACCGTTTTCCCTTTCTTTGAATCCCTTTTTGAGTTAGGTCTTCAATCTTGCTTTTCATTTCATCCCCTGTGAGACTTGCTCCACCAGCTGAGAAGTCATCATCGGCCAAACTGTGTTCAACTGGCTTATTGGGATCCGTGATATTTATAAGCTTTAAAAAGGCAAATTTGAATCCTTGATTGGTTGTGGGGTCATTTCGTAAAAATGCATCTGCTTGACCTTTGTTAGTATTTCGGACATCTGCAAACAGTGTTCTTGAAGTTATAGCCACATAAGCTACTGCTGCTATGTCGGTCATTTTATCCAGAAGATCAGTTTCTACTGAGTATAATGGGAGACTTTGTTGGTCGTTTTTTCTTTTGGGCGCCATTTGCAACCCATTTTGAACTTCAAAAATCAATCTGCCTTCTGTGCACGCTGTTGAATTATAACAGACACCATTTCCATCATGATTTTTGATGGTATAAGGTGGTCTTCGAATTTTTTCGCCAAATGGCGCAAAGAAAGATTTATTCACTCTTGACCATCCTTGTGATGCCACAAGAGGGACTAGCATATTGAGTATCGCTCTCCAGTCTTCTTCAAGATCAAATCCAAATAATTGAACTTTTTCTTTTAGTACTAGATAAAACATCTTCCACGAAGAGTGAGGCGCTGGAGTTCCAAGACTAAATCTGAATGCAAATTCATTGAATCCAGTGACATCATCTGATTTTTTATAAAATCTGTAGCACTTCGCAATAACCTCGTCCAGTTGCATTACTTCTGATTGAAATGTTTCTTCCATTCCAATCATATTCGGGTAGTGAAAATGAAATTCTTCATTAGTGGGTCTCGGAACTTTGATGGTAACATTTTTTCCGAATGCGAACTTTTCCACTTCTTCGTTTCTTATCAGAGCTGCGATTTTCTCAAATACAGCAATTCTCTTATTTGCGACACCTGTCGTTAAGTGAAGTGGGCAGTAGGCATGTCCAACCGCGATTTTTTCTGTGCAGAAAACATCTCTGAGTTGTTGACCTTCTCTAACTTGTGAGATCACTTTCATACAGTGGAGATCAAATTTGTCTGGATCTAGTTTTTGTAGGTCCGAGCTGTGTTCCATGAGTATTGGTTTGAAATCAGCATCTTTGCACTTTCTCGTAAAGGCTACATACGGCATAATTGTGTCCTCCCATGCTTTTCTGGCTTCAGATCGAGCGTGTTCATGTCGCAACTTTTTCCAGTTGGGTTCAAACAGGAAAGCCACTGGAATTCCACCGTTTGCTACTCGAACTGGAAGTCTAAAGATTTTTATTTTTATTTTAGTTTTTAATTTTTAGTCATATGACTTTAATTATTAATTTTACCTTTCTCTTTTGGACATATCTTCCAGTATGTTGATTTGAAACGACCTCTTGAAGTCTTTGATCATCTCTTTTACCGGTGTAGAGATCTTTTTGAATATCTTGGGATTCATTAATGGTATCATTGCCATTTCGTTCTCGAGGGTTTTTCCTATTTCTATGATTAGCGTTGAGGGTATAGTTTTCGAATAATATCCCGCTTTCGCAATCTTTTCACAAAGATTAAGATCCAGATCTAGGTTTTGCTTGAGATGATTCGTCAGCTTAGGATATGTTGCCATCCATGGCTCCGAATGAAACAGTTCTTTGGGTCGTTTGACCATAACAACAAGAATTTGTGACACTTTTTTAATGCACGCGTCGATGAGTTCATCTGAGTAGACTGCTGTCTCCAATTTTGAGTAAGCTTGATTTAGTGCACTCTTAATCGTGGTCCATTTGTTAGCCAGTCTCTTGGTCATCAATTCTTTTATTTTACCAAGCCAATAGTTAACCGGGTTGTTCATTTTTTGAACTAGACTAGGATCGAATTCGTCTACATTGAACGGATGTTTGAGTGGTTCCCAGTCGGCCAATAACTTGAGAAGGTCATCCGATGATTGTAATGCGTCTGCTTTTGAATTACAGTTGACCGCCGCGTGTAATGCTGGACTAGCAAAAAATTCTTCCGGACAAGCCAGAAAGAAATTTATGGTAAAATTGACCACAGTTCTTTTGACTATTTGATCAAAGTCTAAGAACATTCTTTCTGGGTGGTGATGTCTTTCCACAAATCTGTCTGCCGCTGGGAGCTCACAACAGATTGCCCACGCAATTTGCAACATTGATCGTTGCATAAACTTAAGAAGTTTTATAAGTAATTTATAATATATTAAAGTCAAATGACTCAAATTAAATTTCACTAGCCACATTTTTTACCTCTGTTAGGTCGGCTTCATGAAGGATTGAGGCTATAACCCATTCAGCACAGCCTGGATCATCTCTTTTGATTGAATGATTAGCCAGTTTCAGATCCATCAGTATGTCTCTGAATATTCCATCCATCACAACTTGTTGGTTTTGACCATTTGTGTTTACGAATTTTGGAATATGCTGAAAATACCCTAGTTAGTTTCCACTATAGTTATTATTACTACTTTGATAATGTGTAACTAGGTTATACTTACCGGTTTTGCAAATAGTAGATCATGCATGTATGGTCTATATTGATCACAACCCACACGAATTTCTACTTTCTGGATATTGTTCCAGGAATGTTGAAGTTTTTCAATGTCAACTCCAAGTGTTCCAACTGCATTTTCTTCGAATAACGAAAGATTAGCTGATTTCGAGACTGATTCTGGTAGTTGGTCAATCATTTCAAAGATTGAATCTGGAAATAAATGAACTCTGAACTTGATTCTTGTGTCCATTTGTACTGGATAATCAGCCAGATTCATTACTTCTATAAACTTTTCGCCATTTGGCGTCAACTCAGAATTGTTCCAAATCCATGTTGGAATTCTAAATAATAATCATTTTTAATTATTGAACTGTCATTAATGTGAGCTTACGTAAGCGTCTCATTGATCGTTGTATCCTGCATCAAGGCCCGTAATAGAACCAAATCAAAGCAGGATTCCATCGTGTTTTCCGGTCCAATATCTACCCTAGTAGGATTGTCAATTCCCTTGAAGGATTTGGAAATACTGGTGGTCAACATAAAGGGTTGATACTGTTTGGCTGCATCATAAGGCGGGCGTCCATTACGAATGTCCGCTGACACCGTAAATAATGCACAATAAGGCATATTTTGCAGATTCACATCTTTACCAATTAACAACTAAATACAGATTAAAGTTGACCTTATCTAATAAGCTTTCCCGCTGAGTGATAAAATTTGGTTTTTTGATCAATGATCTAAACTTTTAGTCAAATAATTGACACACTAAAGATCAGAAACTAATACTTCAAAAATATATTTGAAATTAGTTTTTACTTTTTTGGTCATGTGACCTTAAAATTGGATAAAGGTTGTTTTACCTTTGCTAGCAGCATATCTGCTAATTCTTTCTTCGTAATATCTTTGGAGATGAAGCCGTCAAAATCAAAAGCAAGGTCCTGTACGATATCTACATTTCCAGCAATTTCATTGAGAAGTGGCTCATCTGAAAGCATGAAAATCTCTGCCTAAACAAGATAAAGTTAACGCTTTTCAAAGAGTAAGAAAGAAACGAATTTGTAAAATATTATTTTTTACAGTAATTAAAATGGGAGAGAGTCCTTACCGAAAATGGAGTAAATTTGGTTCCGATCTCAAATTTGGCATTGAGAGCGGCCACGTCCATGGTAGGTCTATTGCAGAAAAGAAACCCTTGGCTTTGTGTGCCTAAAATTTTAAGTCAGCTGACTAAAATTAATAAGTTTTTTATCAATTTAGTTAGGTATTGACTACCATATTATTCTAGATTTAATAATATGAGTCAAGTTAAAAATTTTAGTTTTGAATGAAAAAATTTTATGAAATTGATTAATAAATTCTCTAGAATATTAACTAAGATTATTATTAAATCACATTTTATAAAATTAATTTTTTAATTTTAAACTGGTACCTCCAGATTGCGTAAAATTCGCATAGAAGGCACTGGTTCTTGACATCAAAAGTTCTGGTGGCGCAACTTCTGTTGATGGCGCCGGAACAAATTTGAGTCTATCATCATACAAATGTTTCGCAGGGTTCAGAGCAGTTCGATTAATCGAACTGAAAAAGAATCTCTCTTTGAGATTCAAAATCTCTTCGGAATCTCCCATTATTTTATCTAAATAAAATAAATTTAGAACTAAATTATTTCCGACAACTGTCGCAAAATTCTTTCCGAAAAAATCAAGTTTTATGAAATTTTCGGAATAAATTGATCGAGAGTTGGCGGTTCAATCAGGAAAATGCGTTACTTATGGGCCAAATCACCGCTTTAAGTAACGTCTAAGAATTTCAGCGTGAAACGCGTAAAATTTAGGCTTAAAAATTCCTGAGCGACCTTGGAAGTCAGTATTCGTCAGTCGGGGCAGTCAGTTTTTCTCTGAAGATATATCTTTAGTCAGTGAAAAACCTACACAATTATCAAATGACTCACCGAATCGTGTTCTGGTGTGAATCAGATAGAGGTGTGTGCCTCGGGTGAGAAATCTAGTTCTGGTCAGTTGACCTAAATACATTATGAGATTTTCGATGTTCTAGAACAATTTGTAGAATGACCGATTCT
>SCLD01153921.1:0-21632 GCA_004367895.1 Oikopleura longicauda
ATTCTGACTCAAATAGTGATGTTCCAAAATGTTTGGGCAAAATGTTTAATTATGGTTACTCAAAAATAACCATTTTATGGTTATGATTATCGTAACCATAACCAACCATAATACTTTTTTCCAAGTCGATAACCATAACCAACCATAATGTCCAAAAAATAATGGTTATTTTCAACTCTGGTCATGAAGTCATGCAGGTGACATCATACACTGTACACGAAGCATGAGTCATACTCTATCACTCACATATGATGTCCTCGTCCCATACTCATACTCTACCGCAGCATGACGTCACTAAAGATAAAAAGCCTGTTTTGGATTTGGTTTCCGCGAAACACGCTCCATCTATCATTAATCTCTATATTAGTATCCCATGTGCGGCTCCATCAACACCAAGCAAAAGTTTGGTTGGATATAAAAGGGCGAGAAATTCAAGAGAGAAAGAAGTCGAAGATAGAACATACCCCCATTTGGATCATGTTGACAACCCACGACAGACTACGCATGCTGTTGGTGTTTTAAAAGCTGTCAAAATAGGACGGCATTTTTCAGGGTCAGTATTCATTATTTGTTCGTTATAGGTCTAATTCAGACGTTCCTTTTTACCAAATTGGGTTTAATATCCTAGTAATGAAATGAACAGTCAGCTATCATCCAATTTCAACAAGATACCCAAACACCAATCCACGGAATTAACTCAGACCGTTTGACTCAGATTCACAAATTATTTGTAGTATTTATAATTCGTTGACAAGATTTTGGTTCGGACCATAAAATGAGTCATTCATTTATTCATTGTAGTTATCCTTCCGAAAGTTTCCCGCTCGAGGCGACAGATCCCCGAAAACTAAAATCGAATTATTTGCGAAGCATTTTTTTCTCGATTTTTTATCCGCCCACTCCATACAACTATTCGACACGTGATATTCGAAAGAAATGATCTTTTTCTTGGCGCTTCTCACGTCGTTGAAAAACACCAAACAATTATTAACCGGAGAGAATGAATGAAATGATCATCGGATCACCCCAGAAAATGATTTTGGATAATTTAGAGAACCAATTCAAGTGAAAGATGCAGTTTTATTTTCACCAAAAGATAAAGAGAAACTTATCGATTTACTTCAAATGGATACATATGAACCACCTATGACACAGGTAAATTGTTGTCTGGTCACATGTTATTTTACCGGGCTATCGGTGTAGTAAAACGAAATTTTAGACAACGGGTTGGATCAGTTTATCCAAATTGAATATGTTACGATCAGAATTTGGAATATCATTTACCAAAGTTGATCTATGTGATGATGATGTATACGTTATACCACGAAATGTGGTTCATCAGTTCAGAAGCACCGCGTCCGTCAGTTCCATTGCCTGGCATGTTAGACTGAGATCATTTTTTGATCCAAACGCTCAATTTTAAAAACCATGGTGGTCATCTTATAATATCCACTGCCTGTTTATAACCTCCGATTCCAAGAGATTTCGTGGTGAAAATGAAATTAAAAATCATTTCTTCAGATATAAAAATCGGCAAAAATGTCTAAGGCTAAGACCGCAGCCAAGGCCGCTCTCAAGGGCAAGAATAACTTGAGAAAGAAGAAAATGAGAACTTCGGTCCATTTCAAGAGACCAAAGACACTCAGATTGGCCAGGTAATAATGAATTTATAAAAACTTTATTTTTGGATGTTGTGAAATCATGGATATTTATACCACATAAGTAAAAAATTATGGTCGAGTCTATCATACATGTACAGTTCGATTCAGGCAAGAGGCAGTTTTTTGTGAAACGGAGTCCGCTTCGCATGATGTGACCGAGAAAAAAAAATCCAGCGAGCCAAAAATAACAACTTTCCTGAATCGAACTGTAATTTTCAATTCATTTTAGCGAAATAGTTTCATTCAAACTCATCACAACACATTTTTAGTTTTACAATTCTACGGAAATCCAATAAGGACATTTCCAATCTCAAATTTCATTAAAAATGTCCTTTTAGAACCTTTTTTTGAAATATTTTATTCAGAAACCCAAAGTGCCCAACCAAATCCTCGGCTGCTGCACCAAGACTCGACCAATTCTCAACCATCAAGCACCCATTGACCACTGAATCTGCCATGAAGAAGATCGAAGACAACAATACACTCGTCTTCATCGTCGATATCAAGGCCAACAAGCCAAAGATCAAGGCTGCTGTCAAGAAGATGTACGAAGTTGAAGTCGCCAAGGTTTGAATCCCTCCGCATAACAATATTCAGATATTCAAAACTTATAAGGGCACAAACAGGAGGAAATCGTAATTACATTTATGGTGTAAATTTTTATTTCAGGTTAACACTTTGATCAGACCAGATGGTGCCAAGAAGGCATACGTCAAACTCGCCTCTGACTACGATGCTCTCGATGTCGCTAACAAGATCGGCATTATCTAAATTCTGTTTACTCAAATATACAGAAAGAGCGTGAATTTATCTAATTTCGAACCTATTTCAGATTATAAATCGGCACTAAACAAAATGGCCTTCGCCGCAGGAGCAAAAATCTTCAAAGATGCAGGAGAAACCGTCTCTGACGTTGAGCAACAGCTCTCACAGGCTTTGGTCGAGGTCGAAAACAACGCCGCTGCTGACCTCAAGGCACCATTGAAGGAACTTTACTTCAAAGTGAGTATATATGTCATAATCAGATTATTGATTAGAATTACGCTCAAATACTGGCCGGGGCTATCAAACATGTAGTCTTGGATTCATTTCAGCGATATAAATTCATTGGAGTTCTGTAAAAGTGATAAGAATCTGATATTCTTATTGCTCGAACAAAGTTGATACAGATTTGCAAATGTATTATTTTCCTACTTTTTCGGAAACCGAAATTTATGATAATTTCTAGAACGCCCGCGAATTCGACGTTGGATCTGGTCGCAAGGCCATCGCCATCTTTGTACCATTCCCACAACTCAAATCATGGCAGAAAATCCAACAGAAGGTTGTCCGTGAATTGGAAAAGAAATTCTCTGGTAAACACATCGTCATTTTGGCTCAGGTACTTTCGCTTCACGTGTATGCTTGAATTCTGCATACAGATCGATCCCGCTGGTGACGATCAAAATTTTGAACCCACGTATGACATTCTGGGGCAAGACTGGGTAAAAACATATTTGTTATTTTAGAGAAGAATTTTGCCAAAACCAACCCGTAAGACCAAAAACCAAAAGCAAAAGAGACCATTCAGCAGAACTTTGACTTCTGTCCACAATGCCATCTTAGATGATTTGTGCTTCCCTGCCGAGATTGTCGGAAAGAGAACCCGTGTCAGACTTGACGCCACCAGACTTCTCAAGGTATGCCTACAAAATTATTTTCAAAAAATATAAACGTATTATTGCACTTGGTGTGTGAATTTACCTATGAATAGAACTATTATCTAATTCTAGTTTTTAGATCCACCTCGACAAAACCATGCAGACTGATGTTGAACACAAATTGGAAACCTTCGGCAACGTCTACAAGAAACTTACCGGCAAGGAAGTCGTATTCGAGTTCCCAGACCAACTCTAAACTGATCATTCTGTGATATAATGACTGAATACATCAAAGCCGAGTCCGGTTTATATCAATATTTATGGCTTTTCATTCAGATTGATAAATTCGGACAAATAGAATGTCGCTTGTTTCGCCAGACAAGTTTCAACATATTCTCCGTGTCCAAAATACAAACATCGATGGTACACGAAACATTATGTTCGCTATGACCGCCATCAGAGGTATCGGTCGCCGATTCTCTAACTTGATCTGCAAGAAGGCTGACATTGATCTCTCAAAGGTAATCAAAAGCTAATTTTCTTGGCCACTTTTCTCACATTGCCGTTTAGAGAGCCGGTCAACTCGACGATGATGAGATCAAACGTATGGAAACTATCATGCTCAACCCACGTCAATACAAGATCCCAGACTGGTTCCTCAATAGACAAAAGGACTGGAAGGACGGTACATTCGGCCAATGCATTTCCAACGGTCTCGATACTAAGCTCCGTGAAGATTTGGAGCGATTGAAGAAGGTAAAAAGTCTTACTTCGAAGCCTATATATAAACTCACCTGTTTAGATCCGTGCTCATCGTGGTCTCCGTCATCACTGGCTTCTCCGTGTCCGTGGTCAACATACCAAGACCACTGGTCGACGTGGACGTACCGTCGGTGTTGCCAAGAAGAAGTAAACACCTTTCCCTAACTGTAATAAAACAAACCATTACCCAGGGAATCTTATTTGTGTCATTTGCAATTTGTAACGCATTCTCGGATTAGTCGGTGAATCATAATTGGCTGTTTTTAGAAAAAATGGTTTCCGACAATGCTGCGATGGCCTTGGATGATTATATCGCCAAGTCCAAAATTGGAAAAGGCGGCAGGGGCGGTAACAGAGGCGGTGGTCGTTCCAGAGGTAAGGCTGTCCTTGTCAAGTATTTACGGGTTTTTGATATGAAATTTCTCAGGACGTTTGGCCCAAATGATTTGGGTATCCCTAGCCTGACTTACTTTATGTTGACAACGTCGACAGTGTTACGTTATATTTTGGCGCCTGTTTCAACTTGAGATAGTGAGCTCAGGAAATTAGAATGTAACGCATTCAAACAATCGAAGTCAATATTGGCATGATTATTTATAATCACAATAAAAATTTCATGTCCAGGTATTTGAAGAATCCCTGGTATGAAATTAATTTGGTCCCGGCGTCATGAATCTTTCATTTTCCGATAGAAACATTTTAGATGGGGGAAGGCCTAACCGTGACAGAGGTGGTGATAGAGGAGGAGACCGGGGCCGTGTTAACAAAAGAAGAGACTTTGATGACCGTCAACCACGAAGGGTAAATTTATATTTAATATGTTCGTTTCATGGATAGTTGATAGGGTCGCAATATGGACGACAATTGGGAACACGATCTATACTCGGGACGTGGAATCAAATATGTATTTTGAATTTTTAACAAAATTGTTAAAAATACTTGGTTTAAATGAATTTATGAACTTGCTATAAATTTATACTGTATTGAATCCAATAAAAGGGTGGACGAGGAGGTCGTACGTCCAGAGCAGCTCCAAAATTACTCGTGGACAATCTTGATTTCGGTGTAACGGATGCCGATATGGAGGTAAGTTATAATCGCTCAAAGCTACAAATTAACTACAATAATTTGTAGGAATTGTTCGGAGAATTTGGCGACTTGAAAAAAGCAACAATCTTATACGATCGATCTGGAAGATCAACTGGCCAAGCTGAAATTGAATTTACGCGAGCATCAGATGCCGAAAGAGCAAAAGAACAATATAATGGAGTTCCTCTTGATGGTATGACCAAGTTTTATGATGATTACTAATATAAATGTTATTCAGGAAGAGCAATGACAATAACTATCGTCGGCGGTGGCGGCGATGACGGAGGATTCCGTAATCGCATAGGTAAAAGAGATCGATCGCGTTCTAGATCACCAAGAAGAAATTACTCACCACGCGGTGGTCGACGTGGTGGTGGTCAAAGAAATGGTGGCGGCCGTGGCGGTGGACGTGGCGGACAGCGCGAGAAAAAAGAAGAAGTTACTCAAGAGCAACTTGACAAAGAAATGGAAGAATACTTGAACCAGAAAAAGGTTTTAAATGTGATGAGTATTTTGCAATAACAGTTAATTTTAGTAAATTGGATGTGATGCAATCACGTGACCAACCAACCTACTGTGTCGTGTCACTTTACTAGGTGTCACATTATTGTACTGCCACAAATGTGAAATCTTTGATTCCTTCTCATGGAATTCCTTTTAGAAACATTATTTCCCTGAAGGTACGCGTTTTTATGCTCAAAATATTTCAGATTGGTACATAATAATTTTAATATGGCACCGAAGGGCCAAACCGTAGAGCAGAAAAGAGGCAAGGCTTTGGCCTGGTTCAAAAGACAGAAAAATTTCTTTCATATGAAGGTAGTCATAAGTTTAAGAGGTATAAATTCAAAAATAAAGAAGACAATTCGATCTTGATAATTCAACCCAACATTTAAAGGAGCTTGAAAAAGAAATGTCGAAAGCTGTTGGTGTTCATCCCATGGCGATAAAAGATATTGTCAAAGACCTTCGCGACGAAAATTTGATTGAGGAAGAAAAAATTGGTGCCTCATCTTTTTATTGGTGCCTCGAATCAAAAATAATTAATAATCTTCTTTTGAAAGAAAGAACGCTTCAAACTGAAATAGATTTGCTTGATAAAGAGATTGAGATTCAAAATCAACTTTATGAAGGTATCTTGGTCGTACCCAAATAAAGACCTGTGATTCAAACCTGTTGTATTCCTAGACTAAAACTGACCTTTAGACTTTGTCGCAAATGGAAAAGCACTCCCTTCTCCATCTGATATTGCTCAAGAAGCAAACGCCCAAAAGAAAATTGAAAATGAAATACAAGAATTGAAAATTCAAATAGCCAAAATGAGAGAGAATACACCTGAATTTGCTTTGAAGGTTGAGAAATGTCTCTCAGAATATAAAGACGGGGCAAACAGGTGGACAGACAATACTTTCAATGTTATCAGTTGGGTAAGTGGTCTATGAATAGGCATACGCACGTGAAATTTCGAATACATGAGCGAATTTTTAGACTTCACATGCGTATGCCTGAATGAAGTAGATTATGATGGGGCTCAAATTTAACTTCAGATAAAAAAGAAATTCCCACATCTTGACCCAGAAGCCATGTTTAAAATTCCTGATACATTCGATTACGTTGAATAACTGCCTTATCTTCAAGCTATTACTCCATACAGTCTCAGTACTGCCAATTCAGATGTGAGAAAATTAAAAAAAAACTATTTCAGAATGTTGACTGAGCAAGATCATCAACTCGACTGTGCTCTGGATTTGATGCGACGGTTGCCACCACATCACGTCGAACGAAACTTATCAAACCTTATCGATATTGTTCCTGATCTTTGTGAAGATCTGCTCTCTTCAGTTGATCAACCACTAAAGATTCAAAAAGATAAAGAGGTTTGTGCGCCCTATTATAAGGTTTTTCGAATGCTCATTACAATTACTATAGACTGGCAAAGACTATTTACTGTGTGATTATAATCGTGACGGCGATTCTTACAGATCACCATGGTCTGGAAAGTACGATCCACCACTTGATGACGGGTAAGTCTTATAAAAAGTCAATCAAAATTTTAGTTTTATTCAGTGCTGAACCATCAGAGTATCTCCGAAAACTTGAAATAGAAATGAATGATGCATTCAATCAATACAGAGAAATGTACTTCGAAGGCGGCGTAAGGTAACGGGAGAATAAGTAGATATTTATGGATGTTAAATGGTGATTCAGCTCTGTTTATCTGTGGGATTTGGACCACGGATTCGCCGGTGTAATTTTGATCAAGAAGACTGGAGATACAACACCCACAGGATCATGGGATTCCATTCATGTTTTTGAATGCAAAGAAAAAACAAGATCTGCATCATATAAACTAACAACAACTGTTATGATGTGGCTTCAAACTAATAATCAGGTAAGTTATCTGCATATCTTGTTCTTTTAACGATTACTGTTTTCAGTCATCTGGTTTAATCAATCTCGGTGGTTCATTGATGCGACAAATGGAAAGAGATATGGCCATGGATGGCCCATCGCCTCATATTGTTAACCTTGGAAAACTTGTGGAAGAACATGAAAATAAGATTCGTAATACGCTCAATGAAATTTACTTTGGAAAATCTCGTGATATTGTGAATGGACTCAGGAAAGATTACAACGAAACTTATTTTTTGTGAGAGTTCATCATGTTACATGTATGATTGGATTAGTGCTATCAGTTTTGTTATCATGATCAAAGATCTATCGAGCCACTTAAAGATGAAAGACAAAAACGCGAACTTGCTGCTGCTCTGAATGAGAGATTATCGCAAAAACCTTCATAAAAATTAGCATGTAGTTCAAAACTGTTTCTTTTCTCCTTGCACATAGGACTTTGACTCTTCAGCATTTCAAATGTACTCTGATAGCCCTTCAAGTGCACAATGGAATGCTCTTATTCGATACATCCATTCGCGTGTCAAGACAACTATTGAACTTGACCCCAGTGCAAAATTCTAAAAACCATTCCACCGTGTATCAAATCAATTCATTCTCGAATCAAATACAGAGAAGACACTAAAATAGGACATGTCGTAATTAATAAAGTATTGTACAGCTAATAATTTTCATACTCGATCTTTAGAATGTTGGATGTCACCGTCAAAGTCATTAAAAAAGCACCCAGTGAAAATTTGAAAAAATCAAAGGAAATTTATCGCATCATTTGTGAGTAAAGTCTGACTCTCGAAAGCTCAATAAGTTATAAATAGAGTTTCGGGATAAAATTGAAAGTTATTATGCAGTGTGAAAAATGAAACATTCCCTGAGACGCTGTACGACAGACTCGATCTTGATCCATCAGTGTCGTCCGAATTCGCAAAGCAAGAAGCAGATAAATTCTCAGCGAAAACAACCATACAAGAGCAAAAAGGTATTTACACAGAGATCGGTCGGTTGATGAATGATACCACAAGACGACTGGCTTACGATGCCTTAAAAGTGACAACAATTCATGATACCTGTCAAAAACCAGGGACAACGCATCATTTACCGGGAATGCACCAAGTAATAAAACAAGTTGTACCAGAAGGTGTTCTTCAGAGATATCCAGATATATGGTCACGGGCACCAAAAGCAAAAGACGTCACTCACAAGCTTAAGGTACGTCTTATATACTGCAGACAATTATACGTTTGTCAATACCTAGTCCCAGTCCGGAGAAACCTGTGGCAGAAAATTGCTCGCTTAAAAAAACTGACCTGAGAGAATGATAATTTTTGGATAGTGCTCCCTGGAAGAGTTCTACAATGGAAAACGAATCAAATTAAAAATTGCACGTCAAGTGCCATGCTCCATGTGCAACGGTTTGGGAACGTATCGTCCGCCAGAAAATCCAATGAATGGAATCCTCTGCCCAACGTGCCAAGGAAAGAAAACTGAACGAAAACCAAATATGCTCGAATTCAAGCTCATTCCAGGTATGATTAGAAATATAACTAGCCTTTATAACCGCTCTCCCTGGAAATTTTTGAAATGATGACTCATCCATACAAAACATAGAGGACATCAGCATGGTCTGTCTTTGAGCAGATGTTTGGTAATTTTACCCACGGTCTTCCACGGCCGTTCGGACATATATGATGCATTACAAGCAGGATATTTCGAATATTTAGGTGTGCGACTGTCCTCAGTATGGCCTGCTTAGTCAACATACAAATTTTTGAAAAAATACATCCACTATATAATATAGACTATATTATATAGTCTATATTAAAAATTAAGTTTTTCCAGAGAAGCGGTTATAAAGGCTAAATATAACTCATATCATATGAGTCATATGATATGACTCATATGATATGAGGCGATATGAGATTTGAAGGCTTTCGTTATTTGATAGTTGACAAATATTTCAGGTGTTCGAAATGGATTTAGAAAAAAACTGAAAGGTGAAGGAGATATGCCTCCACAGCAAATTGCTTCAGATATTTACCTCGTGGCGGAACAAAAGCCACATCCTTTATACATTCGATCGGGTTCAGATTTAATCCTGGCTTTAGAACTCACTTTGGGTAAGTTTGATAAAGGCGTACAATTTTTGAAAATTCAAGGACTTAAGACTACAGACGTGTTGAAAAACCAACGAACCTAACATGATTTTTAGCTGAACATCTCACGGGATGCACAAAATTTGTTAAACATCTTGCTGAGAATCCAAATAAAACTTACAAAATTTTGAAATTGAATATTCCACCTCTAAAAAAGAAAATTGTTATACTTGAAAAGGGGATGCCAAAGACCAGTGTAGATGCTGAAGGTACGATAGGTGTAAACTTTCTATCAAATACATCCAATTTCTAATTTAGGCGCATTGTCGAGTGCAACCGAAGCGGCAAAATCATATGGAAACTTGATAATCGATATTTTGGTTGACTTTCCAGAAAAGATTAATCCAAAGCATCAAGATATTCTCAAAGCACTCGTGCCAAAATCAGAGCCGGATCTTGTGGATAGCACCGGTAATTCGAAAAGCTAATCATATTCGCTAATTATATAAGCTAATTATATTCGTAAAACTTCAATACATTTTCAGATCTCAATATGACGCTTGATCCTCAAATACTCGAGAAAATCAAAAGCATTGGCGATGATAAATATCTTGATAATAATCGTGATCGCGATCGTGTTGCGGATGGAAATCAACAGTGCCCCATTAGTTGAATTTTATATGTTTCTGCATCATAAATCTACTGCCAAATCTAACATACTGATCTCTACTACCATGAGTCAAAATAATTTAGAAATGTCTTTTCGGCGGCAAATAAATCAGATAAATAAAGTGACTTCGGATTCGGCAGGCTCAAGTTATAATGAAACAAAAGGTACTTTCATTATTAATTGTAGTAGATTTTTTTGCCACTTTTGATACAATGGATATATTCAGAAAATTTCCAAAGAAAAGTAATGAACGACTATCACAAATCGAACAAGCGAAATTCAAAGTATGTTCTTGTATTATTCAGTTACAAAGTTTCCTTGAACACGAATGTGGGAGAAACTAAAATTTACAAAATGGCCCAAAAATTCTATCCGACCTCCTCGCCTTAATTTTTATGTATTAGGTACAAGGTTGATAATACTGGAGGTCGCCGGGGTGGCCGTCGGGGTTACGAAAACGATCATGATACACGTGACGACAGAAAACCGCGAGACGTCAAAAAGCTTACTCGTAAAGACAATAAAAAGTAAAATTATGCAGGGAGTATTTCTATTATTGACAATGTTACTAAAGTAGTAAGTGAACAGATAATCCTATATTTTCATAACCTAGCCAACGAAGAGTTCATGTCTCAAAAAATTACCGAGATCTGGATGCAATTGATGATGATGCCCATCACATGGAAGATGTTGATGATAACTATCAGTGGATAAAAGGTTGTTTTTTTATTAACAAAACACCATAAATTCTCTTCCTAGTCCGACTTAATATTCCAAAATCCGAGCTAACTCAACAGCTAGAATTCAAAGAGATGATAATTAACCGATTTGTTTCTGGTATTCCCGATTTTGCAGAACGAGATGTAAGTTTCGGAAACATTAAATAGTATCTAAACGTATTCTTAGATTCACATTGATGGTACTTGGATCTGTTTCTTCATTCCAAGACAAGGAATGAATACCAAAATTGGCAAAATCAAAGATATTGTCGAAGAAATGAAACCACCTGGACGAAATAACTGGATTGTTGTCAAACACGATCCCGCTGGTGTTCCTATTTCAGGTAACACAAAGGACCAAACTCACCATGTCTCTTAAATTACGAAATAATGATTCAATTTCTAGTTCGCTTCGAAAATATTCCAAATGCACAAGAAATTCTGACTCAGACACTTCAAGGTCTGTACAATGTTGACAAAAATGAACTCGATTTGTCGAATCTTCGTGCAAATACCAATTTGATGTAAGTCTCATCCCGCTTGAATGAAGTCAGCATCCACGGTATCTGACAGATTTTGTATTCAGGGAACATGGAATGCAATTGGACTTGAAAAAGACGGATCAGTTTTCTCTTTTGGTCAAGATATTATTCACATTTGAATCCCTTGGTCAAGTGTGTCGCAGTATTAACCTTTCAAATAACTGTCTACGTAATCTGCAACCGTTACAGCCATTAGTAGCTCAATTGAAGCTGATAGATACACTGACTTTAAAATCGAACGAATTCAGAAGATGGGAAGATTTGGACGCTATAAAGGTATTCGATCGATAATATAACATTGCTTTAGGTCATTTTTTGAGAATCGCATTTTTGGAACAGGAATTTAAAACTGATCTGACCATTTTTAGGAGTGGAAATTGAAGAATCTGGATTTAACGGAATGTCCGTTAGATCGATTGAAATTATCAAAACTGACTCGAATGAAACTTCAAAAAGAAGTTCGACAACGTTTCAAGACTATTGAACGCTTTAATGGAAAATCATTTGGTGCTTCAATTGGTATTGGAGGTGGCGATGATTCGTCTAGAAGTACAGTTGGATTACCAGAAAGACTCGACTCTGCTTTACCGCTGAACAACGAGCTTGAAACAAAACTGATACCTTTTATTATGGAATTCATAAAAGAGTTCGATGGTGATCGAACAAAGTTGATTGGAATGTACAGTGATGATGCAGTTTTTACAATGTCTGTTGGATGGGGATCAGACCTTCAAGATTACAGAAAGCATCAGCGAAATATGATCAATTATAAATCTAATCAAGGCGGATACAATCACGGAGGACAATCTGATAAGTACAGAAGTCCACGTAAGTTTACCATCAGCCGAAAACAATTTTAAAAGTATATTTCTAGATCCTAATTCAATAAAGAAGTCAAAACTACAGATAATTGCCCTTTTCGCTGATCTACCAGGAACAGAACATGATTTGCAGAATAGCACCTTTCTTGATGTAACTTTTGAGGTAAGAACTCTTATGCGAAATGTAAAAATTAACTGTATGTCTAGATGGCCGAAATCATTGGCTTCACGCTGAGTGGCACACTAAAAGAAAAAAACAGTGACAAGTTCCGGCAATTCAGTCGACATCTGCTGTGTAGGTTTGATGGGAACACATTTCAAATTCAGCACGATCAGTTGTATATTCGACAAGCTACTGATCAGGAAAAGTCGGATCATGGAACTAAACCAGTACTTGGAGCTCAACCTACGCAGTCAGCAGCAGTCCCTACAACGCAAACATCCTCGACAGTATTGTAAGTATCATTTTTATAGTATGTATTCTGAACTAATATATATATTTAAAGGATAACGCCGGAGATGATTGAAAGCTTTTGCAAGGATTCGGGAATGAAACCCGAATTTAGTGAAATGTGTTTGAAGCAAGCAGCTGGAAATTATGTGCAAGCTGGTCAGACATTTATGAACTTGAAAGCCGAGGGAAAGATTCCACCAGAATACTTTGTCATCCCACCTTCATAATTACATTCACAACTAGGTTGATCACTATAATTATGATTTTCTGTACTATTTTCATTTATCTTCTCCCCCTTCTCACATCCAATAGTACCTATTTGAACGCCACAGATAAGATAATCGTATGTAGTCAGAAAACAAAACTAGTAAAATAGAGACCCCTTATACACAACAAATATTTTGATAGAAAAATAAAAAAAATATATATAGAAAATATGAAAAATTGGGTGTAAAAAAGTTATCCAATCTAAAATGAGATTATAAAATCACTACGTTTGGCCCTTGTTAGGGCTTACAAAAAAGTACCGAATCAAATAAAATTCAAATTGGAAACAAAAAAACACACCATTTCATATAAAAATATGATAACATTCAGATATTTTAGCTCAGGGCCTGATTTGAGAGTTCATCTTGTACTATTTCGGATGTTTTATTTTCCTGTCTGCACATATTTCACTTCATTATTGATATAAGGCAACGAAAATAATGAAATTTTACTGTATTATCTGCGCAATATACTTCCAAACGGATGCCAAACGTTTAAAAAAATCTTGAAAACAGTTGCTTGATGAATCACCCAGAATGACTGTTAGGCATGATTTCAAAGCATGATATAAATGTGAAGTTCGAAACGAGTTTTGTGGTGTTGGTTGAAAAGCTCAGATGGTCAAGAAAATGCGATTATGAATGCATTTTCGTGGCGATTTGTTTCACTAAGAAAATTGAAAGTGGCTGGGAAAGTTTATGTACATAAAGCAACAATAAAGCAACTACATGCTAATCAAATATTCTTTCAATTTACAACATAATCTTTAACATTAACATGCAAACTATTTCAAAACAGCAGTTCAGTTAGGTTTAAGACGCGCCTCGAACCAAATTTTTAAAATCTAGCTCGATCAACATTTTTTTATGAAAATTGGTAGACATACTAAGTTTGGCCAACAGCGAGCTTGAACAGGGAAATTATTTCCGAGCTACAAGGGCACCATCACAAAAAATGTTTTATATCTATCGACAGCATTTATCATTTTCAGTTCATTAGAATGAATGAAAATCTGTCAGCAGTATTTGTTTGTTTATAAAAGCGTGTTAAGATTTCCAAACAAACACTCTCGTCAAATTTATATCATGGAATTAATGTTCGCCTGTTGTCGACTCCGTAGCGTAGTCGAGAAAACTGAGCCTCATAATCCGGACGCTGTGGGTTCGAGTCTCGGTCCGGGAGACTTTTTTTTCAAAGTATCGAAAGGGAAAAAGTGAACTGACCAATCAGCTGTTTTCGCCGATTTTGAGCCGGTTCCTTTCGTCTCCCCTCGGTGTGACCCTTATTTTTGAATTCGCAATGTTCGATTCCATTTGTAGTCCATGCCAAATTAGTGATGGTCCATATACTCGTCCATGTATTTTTAAAAATGACTCATAGGCGCGTCTTTACCTAAGTTCAGTTAAACCTAAGTTCAGTCCGTGTCAGAAAATGAAACAGTTGAAGACTGATAAATGTCACACATAAACCGTTTATGATAAACGCCAATGTTGTTTGTAGTTGTTTAACTAGATATTATCAATTGACAATATTCATTCGATGGTGAATTCAATGTAAAATCGATGGGTTTTTGTTCTTATCGAGTTAAAATACTTGGCCGTTATTCGCTCGATTGAATTTTCTTTCTATGGTCGCACTAATCGTTAGAGCGAAAGCTTTTTAACGTATTTTATTGATAGGACACTGGCTCGTGAAGGGGGGGGGGCGCTAGAGCAAAACGTTTATTTCATTTTTTCCTCGATAAAGCAGGATAATTGCAACGTGATATGAAGAGGTTCTTCTGATTAAAATCAACTCAACAGTAATGTAATGAGTCATTACTTGAGTCGAACAAAGATCTAATGACTCATTCATGAATAATCTATGAGTAATCAATAATGTATAATTTCGCCCACGGGATATCTTCTTGGTGCTGGATGACGTCAGGCCTCCACTAAATAGAGAAGATGTTAGAAATTACTTTCCACCGACGAGATTTTGGCAAGAGTAAACCAGTGACAAAAGTCAGGGATCACCGACCGGTCATTATGAACCAGAGTTTATTTGATAAGAAGTACGTCAATGTCACATACCATCCGATAAATCCCCAAAAGCCATTCTTTCCTCGCATTATCTTTCTATCCTTCATGAAGATTCGAATATCTCTGTCTACCAGACGCCAAAGGTAGATTAAAGCCGATTGGGTAGCTCACAAGGCAGCCAGCGTTCTCAACGCCAGAGCCAATGTGCGATCTGCTTCAGATCTTGATTATGAAAGCCAGTGTTTTTAAGCCTTAACAATCTTAAGGATGAGTTGGTTCCAGTCTGTGATTTCAATGAATTGCAATTGTCAGATTTGGTTTACTTTGACGATGACAAAATCGCTGCAATATCACAATCGCGATCAACGATTTCAATTTATTCCATTTCAAAACGAATGACGCTTATCGAAAATGCGATTCCTTCACAATCCATGTCTAGAATTTGGTCTTATAAGAAAACATGTTTCATATCGGATCAGGAAAATTGCATTTTTGTTGTCAGGGACAAGGTTGACCATTTCATATCGATAAATTCGCCGTTCATATTATGTGGCACATATCATATGGTTTATATTTAATATTTGATAAGCTGATGAATATAGTTTGAATACCACGGGATGGGCGAAATTCTTCACGGAGCGGTTTTGAAGAAAAAAGATTTTTTGAAATTCTTTTTTCTTTACAAATTTATGTTGTAAAGAATCTTTTTGAAGAAAAAATAAATCTGTGAATGAAATGGGAATAATTCTTTTTGAAAAAAGAGGACTGGTTTGGGCAAGTCCCATTCTGAGGGACTGGTTTGGGCAAGTCCCATTTTTCCCAGTTGACGCTTTTTCGTTTTTTTTAACAAGTCTCAAACCAGTCTTATGACAGGCATACGAATAGAATGTAAAATATTCACTGGATTTTTTAAAATTCACCTCGACGGAAAAATATGTGGGAGAAAAAATAGTGCAGAAGTGGCCACTGTGCGATTTTCATTTTTTCACGTGAATAATTTTTTTGAAGAACTGTTCTTCACAAAACCATCTTTACAAAAAATCGATATTCTTTAAAAAGATTCTTTTTAAATAACTTCGCCCATCTCTGCACGGGACAAGTTTCATAGGTTCTAAATTAAACATTTAGCCTAACTGATTTAGGTCACCCTTGGATAGTTTTAATGACAGAGAAGTTATACTGAAGCATCAATATAAATTTACGTCAAACGTAAAGGCACTTCATCCCTTGAAAGGTAATTTGTAAGTCATACGGAGTACACGATAAAGATTCAATTAAAAGGTGGAAGCTTTGTCGCAGGATTAGCTGATGGGAAAATTTGCTATGGAACGAATGGAAGTGTGACGTTTGCCGAGGATAGTTTTTATCTCGACTACCGAATCCTTTCAACTTATTAGATATTTTCGTTTGAAAACCTTACAAAGCATTCGTCGTCTATCACATGTATTGAGAAAATACCCTCGGCTAATACTAAATTCGCATTTGGGTCTAATGATGGAGAAATTCGGCATCTGAAATTGGACATTTCTGAAAGTGATGATCCAAGGCTGATTATTGGAGATCAAGTGGTTGAGAAAAGTCCCAATAAAAGTGGAATCACCCAAATACTTTTTGGAGATTTCGATGGAGATGGAGATATTGAACTAGGAATATTACGGCAGGATAACTGTATCCAAATCTGGCAACTGATACAAAATCAACCTTTACTTCGATATGCATCAAAACAGAGTGATAATTTTGGTAATATTACTGGTTTGTTTTCTTTGAAAGGAACAGATTTTTAAACGCGATCCAGAACATAGTCCTTCTAAACGCCGTTAAACTCTGATAAAGGTTCCAATAGGGACGATTTATTAGTCTTGAATTACACTGGCTGGATTTTCAATTTATTAACGGATAGGTCAAAAGTTAACTCTCTCTCGATCGATGATTTCAATCGTGTCAAAACTGAAAACGAAAATCTGAAAAATAATTTGAATGAAAAACTAATGGAGGGAAATAACTCATTCATCAAGGATAAGGATCTATTTCGAGGGTCGCGGGTTCTTAGCTAGGCCGAGTTCAGTGAGGACAAAAAGTTTTGTCTAGGTAAAAGGCTCTCCCTGGATATACGGTATATCATATACCTTTGTTCTGTGTTTTCCTGCTTTCTAACATCCACTTGATGTCAGTACACTTCAACTTAGATCCACGGAAAGCCAATGGATGTAAAAATGAAAGTTCAATTTCAGAAAGTTGATACTCTATCATATTATAAACTAGTTATTGAATGCGAAATTCCAATCGAACTTATTCAAATATGCTCAGGTAAACCGTTGGTTTCCTGTCGTAAACCCTATGCTTCGAATCTCTCCAGAAAAAAACTTTTCATCAGATTAAATTATGTTTTCAGATGTTGTAATGAATATTATTGAGGATGAAAATAAGACTTCTGATACAAATCAAGCAGTTTGTTCGGTCACTGAAGGCCATCAACTATATCCATTGATAGTAACATTTCGTTGTCAAGCAAATACACAGCGAATTGAAGTTAATCTAAGGTTGGGATACTGACATAAATAGGCGGATATCATCAGAGTAGCTGAAAGTCTTTAACATTCTTTCCAGGCCAATCGAAGGATTCAGTGGTGAGTTATTGGTTTATATTTTTCCAAATGTCCAAGGGAACAAAATCGCTACTCGTAAAATATTTGATGTCAAGGCACTCTCACTCTATTCTCGGTCAGCCACAGGCTGGTTTTCAAATTAGTTACCTTCATTTTGTGTCTCTGAGATATAATTTGAAAACCATAATAAATAGAGCAAAAAGATACATCTTACAGTAGCTTGAAGATAACTGGGAACTTCAGTGCAGATCTTATTCGTGATTGGTTGAGTTCGTGTCTAGATGATCTACCAAAAGATTCTATAGATTGGTTTCATTACAGAAATAATTTTACACAAAGTGGACTTCAAGTGAATTTAGCAGACAATTCGTGCCTAATAATGTCAAATAATGTGTCATCCTTGAGTGTAATTCGGGATTCAATTTTGGCACGTTCTATACAGGGAAATATGCAGGTATATCATGATAACAAGTGTGTTCGAAAAATTAGATTACTAGATTTTTTCAGGTCGAGATTATTCCAGATTTTGATACAAGCTCATCATTGACGCTAATGAAAGATATCGTCCAGCACTACAATTTGATAAATCAAAGTATACGATCCGCACAAGTTCAACAAATAATTCGAGAATTAGTTCTACAAGAAGGCGACCGAGATTTCTTACCAGGGCTAGATCCATAATTCACACTTTATTTATTACATAGGGGGTGCGTTATGAGACTGTTGTGCTTCGTCTAGGGTTAACACACATTAGAGAGCGATAAGACATGAAAGCGGTACACTCTGATGTGTGTGTGAGCCTTAGACCGACCGGTATACTCTGGTGTGTGTTAACCCTAGACCAAGCGCAACAGTCTCATTAGGTACCCCCTATATATCAGAGCGCAAACCCATTAGCTTTAGAACCAGATGTTTACTAATTTTCGGCTAATGATCTTTTAAAACAGAAACATATAGGAACGAAGAAGTTTTGAGCTCGAATATTCTTGAAGGATGTCACTATCAGCAGCTGTGTGGAATTATACTCGATTTATACATTGATAATGCAAAGTTTAGTGGTAAGTCAGCGACAGGTCGTGTTCGTAAACTCGAAGATGCCCTTAACAAAAAAGATTTTAATTCTGTACTGAAACTGTTTAGCCATAATGTGCACTAATAGTGACATCATTATTTCACAAAATGTGACGTTATTCAACAGTTAGTTATATTTTTACACTTATTTTTTTTAAATAAATTACTTTTATAAGATTATACTCCGTTGGGATTTGTGTGTCCGTCAAACTTGGGACAGTTTGTTCACTTTATTTCTTAATCTCTTTTTTTGCTTTCCAAAGAATAATCATTTATGCCAATTAGTTAATTGAAAGTCAACAGATTCGGGTATGGTATCATTCGGGAATAGCCCGATTGAGAAAAGGAAGACGTCATTTTAAGATAATTTCATTATGGGAAATCAACAAGCTTCATTTTCAGCAGAGCAAATTGAACAGTACCAAGGTAGAGATATATAACACGGTTGTTAGTTGTTCAACTTTCACTTTCTTTTGACTTTTGCGTTCAAAATTGTTCAGATTGTACATTTTTTACGAAGAAGGAAATTATAAAATTGCATCAAAGATTTCGAGAACTAAATCCAGATGTGAACAGTTTAAAAATATTTTATTCTGAAAGCAAAGTGACCATCACAAGGTCATGCAAAATAATAGAAATTTAAACTTACAAAAGTTGTACCGGTAAATATGCAGACTGAAGATGCAATGACTGCCACGTTGACTCCCGATGATGTCACAAAAATGACCGAACTTAAGGAGAATCCGTTTGCAAACAGAATATTGGAAGTTTTCAGTGAAGATTCGTCTGGTCATGTGACCTTCAATAATTTTGTTGACATGTTCAATGTATTTTCCGAGCATGCTCCTCGAGATCTAAAGAAATCGTTACAGTCAATAAGTTATAGAATAAAACGGTTTTATTAATAACTGAAGGTCATCTTGGTGGTCATAAACTTATTCATGATATCAGTGTGTTTGGTTCGGGAGAACGGTATGGTTATGGATTCTTATGTTGAAAAACACGATTTATAAATATCAAAGAATAGCCTTGAATCATTATAAAGTTTATATAGTTTTCCAATCATTGAGAAATCGAAATACCTCGCGGTCGTTTTTGGTCATATGAAGTAACTGCCGGTCATTTTTGACCAATTTGGAAGCACATTGATGACCAAAAATCGAGCGAAAATTTTGTTGGTCACTACCGAATTGTAAGTGTACTGTATTGTAGGTGTACCGTATACTCGCCCGGTATGGTGATTGTAAACGATCAAAAGGCGTACTATGCTTTCAAAATTTATGATATGGATAATGATGGTTATATAAGTATGAGTGACTTGTATGATACGCTCAGGAAGGTTTTGAGTCTCAAGCCTCGAAAAATGTATTTGGCACGAATAAATAATTTATTGACAATCAGAAAATACATCAAACCTTATGAAGGTGCTTGACAAGAGAGGAATTGACCAAAGAAGAAATAAACCTTGTTGTTCAAAAGGTAACGGGAATGGGTAACGGAAATGGTAACGGTAAGGGGTGATGGAATGCTGCATTCAAAATGTATAATTTTATTATGGTTCACTTTTAAGGTTTTGGAAGAATCTGAAATGGACGACGATTGTCAAATATCATTTATGGAATTCGAACACGTTATTAGCCGAGCGCCAGATTTTCTCAAGTAATAACTTACTCGAGTTTGCATTTAAACTTTCTCTTCAGTACTTTTCATATACGGATTTGATGGATCAACGGTCAACCGGTGACGATCACTTGACGAAATTTTCTACGTGAACCTGGTGTTTTAACTCACTTTAAATTACACTTTGGAATGAAAATAAATAATGCGTCTTGTTTCAGCTATTCCTCAAATCAAGTAGTCCATTCAGGAGATCACTCAGCTTCATTGATCGGGAACTATGATGGTCCAACGACATTGAAAACATCTGTATTTCATCTTATCTCAAAATCATATTTTGACTGGAATCTGTACGAGCTCAGATTACGGTAAATCATCTGTAATAGATGATCTGCTCACTTGATTGAGAAAAAGCAATTTGTATAAAGCAAAGCATTTAATCATTTTGACTTTTGAAACAATTACCCCAATTTTCTCTTTTCCAATCCAATTAACTAGATATAGGAGCTTAAATTTAGTAAGTCACACTCTAATTGTTGAAGTTGAATGAGTTACCTCTTAAAATTGGAAATACTGCAGTACTTAAAAGTGCAGTTAATAAACTGTGAACAATTTCAGGAGGAATAATTTCAGACATTTCAGCGCTAACATGACTTCAATTGAAAATAAAAGCGAAAAAGAAACGGGACTCAACGATTAATGTTAGCTGACAAATTGACGTCAGTGACAATGATTTGACATCCTTATAAGCATTTTTGATAATTTTAAATTCAAAGTTTTAATGGTCCATGAATCGCGTTATCTCATCTTGAATGGCAAGTTTTGAATTTAGTTCACGGAAATACCAAACACCAAATATCAAAAATCTGATACGCTCATCGTATTCTCCATACTCGACTTGGTTAAATAAAAGTGAAATCGAAAAATTTTGGGATCGTTATCACTGTTTTTTTCGAAGTTGAAAATTGGAAAGTAGGGGGTCAGTTAGACTTTTTTGTGTACTAGTTTGCTACGTGATATAGGCCTATTTATAAGCAGAATGAATGATTTTGAGTCTCGGCTAATCAGGAGCGATTATAGGGAGGAGAGAATCAAATAGGGGGTTATCAGTTGACGAAAAATAATCAATAAGGCTCCATTATTCCGGCCCTACATTCAAAATTCCATATCGACCTCGTTTGACCAGAGAA
>SCLD01153922.1:0-38091 GCA_004367895.1 Oikopleura longicauda
GAAAAGTAATTTCAGACCAAGAATTTAACAAAAAAATACTGAGAAAGTGTTTTGGTCCTATAAAGTCGATTTTAGGACCATTTCAACAAAAGTTGTGAATTTGATCAGAATTTGAAAACGCGTACGGTATCCTTAAACGTTGTATTTTTAAATAAGTTTTATCATATGAATTTCCTGAAGAATCATTATCTATTTCGAAACGTACTTTGGCGTCGCTTTTTTGCGTCGGTGATGATTTCTGATTCGGAATGCGGCTTTCGTTTGGACGACTCGGACTAACACGATCGGGAGATTGACGATTTGAACTTTTCTGGAGTGGTGTTGATGTTACGAACGGTTCCATTCTAAAAAAAAAATTATCGTCAGTCAAACAAGAAAAGACTTAACTAAGTTAAAAATGCCTTATCTGAATCCATGTCTGATAAAAATTTACGAAAAATGAATCGATTGTAAATTTGATGAATTTGGGATCTCGAAATCGTGAGAGTTTCAACATTTTTCTTCTCACGTTGAGCATTTTATGGCTCACGACCTTGCTATTTTTAAAAAAAAGTTTACGAGCTGTACTATATCCTCAAATTGATACAAATTCACAGGCCTGTGATGTAGTGCCATACACTTATTCTTATCATTATTCACGCTTGAAACTATTTATTTTTCACAAAACTTAATTATATGTTTCCTTTGATTCGATAAATCTAAAAAACTCAGAACTGTACAAGATCATTACGATGATATGGGTTCAGAGCTGAAGTAAAAGTTCAGAATTCGGGTCTAAGCAACGTTTATCGAACGAACACGCAACGGGGGAGTTCAAAGTGGTACGATACAATTTTCTTGAACACGTTCCTAGTTCTTCAACCTAGTCTACCAAAAATATATTCTTTGGCATTCAAAAATGGCATTCAAGAACTTACTTGCTAGGATCCTCTTCGATAAGTAATTTTGGAAATAGTTGTCGTCCCATCATTCCTGTTTCGAATCTTATAAAACCAATTAGGCTTGATTCAATCAAATCTCAATTAATTCTTCTTTGGGTTTCATTCCGAGGCTACTCTCTATTTTGACAAGCCTGAAGTATTGTTTTGATTTCGATTTTTATTAACTTTCCGAAACGAAATAACTCATAAAAACTCAAGCTTTGATAATTGCTATCCCAAGCAGGGACACAGTGTCCCGGACACTGTCACCCGAACGAATTTTTAAGCGAAATATCCTAAATTATTGCAACAAACCATTCCATGAAGAACTTATCGAATCTTCCAGATACAAACATTGAAGATCCCAAATTGGGATTCCCAGCCATTCATTTGAGTTTCGCCGTTTCGACTAAACTACGATGGCAGAAAACCGAGAATTTTGCAACTTCCATTTTAGGTTTAGCTTAAAATGCTTGAGAATCGACCTAAACCGAAAAAGTTATGAGACCGACTCAACAACAATTCGGTTTTCCAAAAAACGACCCAAAACCGAACCGAAGATTTTTCGATTTCTCTCGGTTTCAATTTGTCCAGGCAGGTTTTGAGTCATTTGGTTTTAATTTTTTCAAAGTAAATGTTATTAGTCATTGAGTCTTGATTGGAAAAAAATGGAATATCAGCAGTAACCCTTATTGACATAATTTTGGGAGTATCACCAGAGTGTTTTTTCTGACCCGGTCAACTCCAAATACTTTTTGAAAAATTCATTTTTTGGAACTTCATCCAGCGTGTTTGGCGGAAACAAAATCCAGTTTTATCGGATTTTAGTGTTCGGTAGAAATTAACTGTTCGGACTGTTGGGTGTTGGAACAACTTGAACAGTCGGAAAAGCCTATTTGACCGAACAGCATAAATTATAAAAAAATTAAAAACAGGGTGAGCAGTTGGAACAGCAAACAGGTCGAACACCGACCAGTCTATCTTGAAATTGTTCCCGAAATGACCGTTATGTTCCAAAATGACCGTTATCGCGGACCGAAATGACCGTTATGTTTGACCAAAATGACCGATGTATGGCCAAAATTACCGTTATTTCAATCAGAATTATCAAAACCAAAATGATCATTGGGGCAGTTCTAAATGAGGGTCAGGGTTAGAGATTATTTACCGTCATTTTATATCACTTGTATATGAAATAAAAAACAGGGTAAACTAGTGTATGAAAATAACATAAAATTCTCATTTGAGGTCATTCACGGTCATCCAAGTTCATTTTGTATCGATCCAACATGAAATTCAAAAAATCGTTCTGACCACCAATTTTGCGGAGGGGGCCTTCCTGGGCAAATGTGCTCCGACAACAAAAAATTTAGCACCACGTGATTTCTCATCCCAGAAACCCCTCAGATCTGAAATATGACACCTCAATTCGAATTTCGAAATCCTAGCGATATAGGTCCTTTATCGTAATTTGGCTGCAGTTTTCGAGCGCAATCACCCGCAATGCTGATATATGGGCCATATAATATGGCTCATATTGAAGCCCTTCGCCTGTTCCATGAACTGTTAAAAGCTCCGATTTGAGAAAATTTGAGAAAAAAAGTTAAAGGCCTCCAGAGACCTCGGGTGAAAATCTGTAAGTTTTCCTTTAGTAAGGACAAAAAGCTTTGTTCAAGTAAGAGCTCCCTTCCCGGCCAATTCATGGAATGCCTATTCATATAAAGCCCCCGGGGACCTTTAATATGACCTCGCTTACGCCAATTGAGAGAGAAAAAACAACACGCGGGTAGTGTAAAAGCTTTCACCACGCTCAAAATTAAAGATCCCCGGTCTGTTTAGTTCTTGATAATACATTAATAATTTTATCAACTTAAAAAGGTTCGACAGCGTCTTCACGATGGTAAGGTCTGTCAATAGATCAAATATGACACATTTCCCTTATTTTTCCTTTTCAAGCCGTCATATTTGATCTATTTACGGACCTTAAAACTTGGTGAGCACTGAACAGACTACAACCGACTCAGATGAATGCTTATAACTTATTGGGTACACTTGTTATAAACGCAATAAAATAGATTGACGAACGAAACAATATTTTATTTATCTTTCAGTGCTTAAATTGAAATTTATGATGAGTTTGGGGATTTCTGATGCAGGCGATATCGAAGTAAGCTTAAAATTGCAAATATAGGAAGAAACCAATATTCGTAGTACGTCTTGATCAGCTTCACGCATAAAAATAGAAAGCCAAATAAGAAAAGCGCTTTATTCATTTCAAATTAGTATAGTACTGAGAGTCTCAGTCTGAGACGCATATTTCAAATAAATGCTTGAAGTTTTATAAACTATTATTCCTAGCGATTGGGCGATATCAGGTTTAATTTGAATGCATTCCTAAGCCCAAAAGACCAATAAAGAGCAAGATATGATGTCCAATTTCGATAAAGGGGTTATTTTGTTCTGTTTGATTATTCGAACCGGTGTCTTTCAAATCCTCTACATTCTCTTTCGTCATTTTCTGAAAAACAAAGATACAAAGATAATGATCCGAATATTAATATGTTCTGTGTAACATATTTAGGTCTTACATCGCCTTGGGCAAAGTTTAACTGAACTCATACAGTCGTCTTTCGGTAACTATTCAATATAATAGTTTTAACATTAAGCGTGGTGTATTCTTTAGTATTTTCAATTGTTTACTTTCTTCAAAGACGAAATCAGTGAATCAAAACCTCTTGATCAATACCTCCAAGAGTTTAAAAGTATTTAAATTAAATTGTAAGTTGATAATGATTAATTTACAGCTACCATTATTACGTTACTTTGTTCCGATGCTGGAAAGACCACCGATAGTATGCAAAGACTCTGAGTTTGGAAAACTTTGAACCCCTATCCGTGAATTGTGGACAAAAAATCCACAAACCGGTAATATCGTGGAGTGTCATTTGTGGACAAAAAATCAATATTCAATTTGTATAAAATTTGAAAACCGTCATTTTTGGGTCTACGTGAATTCGGACATAAAGTAGACGGTCCAAACTTTGGACGCCAAAGTATGAATGTGGACGTGAATAGAAAATGAACCAGACCATAAGCCAGCCTAAGGAGCTTGTAGATAAGCACCCTTGTCCGTTTCAAGTATTTTAAAAATTGATTGAATAATTTAAATAAATCAGGCACCGCCAAGGACGATGAAGATGAAAAAGAAAGAAAGGGATGAAGGAAAATCAAGAAGGGAAAATATTCGAAAATGTAAAAGTTCTTTCTGCCCGGAGCGAAGTCACACCGAGGACAGCGCGTCCATAAAGATCTGAAGCACCGAAAATTAGAGGAATATAAAATATAATGAGAGAAAAACAGCATTTAGGAAGGTGTAAGATTTTATTCTTGGTATTAGCAGTTGGTAAGGTAGAAGTCTGTGATGTGATCGATGTTTAGTGGCTAATGTTTATCTTAAACCTTATAAAGACTGATGAAACGAATTGGTGACTTTCATCAAAGACAAATACTTAAATTTTTTGCATTTTCAATTTCATGCTTTTCGATTTACTCAATTTTACTTCATTATCATTTCCACCCAGATCATGAACCACATTTCCAGGAAGGGATTAATACTCAAAAGTTGTACCTTAAGTTTGGACATTTCTATTCTGAAGGGGTTCTTGCATAGTCTATGCAGCATAGAAGAGGGTACTTAAGTTGTTATCCCAAAAAGACAAAACCTATCCAGTCCCAGTTCATCCTCAACCATACAGACTATGACTGTAAGTATTCACAAGAAATATCATTGGGCATGTCACTGTATTAAACTGATGCATGTAAAGAGTGATGAACTATCAAGAATATGAAATGTTATCAAGTCACGTTCAAAAATTTTGATTATCTGTTTAGCTCTGTTTGAAAAAATTCAAGGGCGTGTTGCTCATCAGCGTCAAAAATGTTCTGAAGCAATGAAGAAAACTGAAGACCAATCAAATCTTGAAATTCCTCAATTTGTAAAAGAGCGTCTCATTGTGGACGAAACGCGAAAAATGATTTATTGTCCGATTCCAAAAGCCGGTTCATCAAATTGGAAACGTATTTTTATAAAATTGACACATCCAGAATATGAAGACATTGAAGATCTTCTTGATATTCGAGGTGTCCATCATATCGAACTTCCAACTTTGGATTCATTTTCCGAAGACAAACAAGAGCAAATTCTGGAAGAATACCGTGAGTTTATATTTATTAAAACATCTGTTGGCATCAAGTCAGGATGGCCGAGCGGTCTAAGGCGCCAGACTCAAGCAGAGCTTGCGCTGATCCATGAGTGTTCTGGTCTCCAATTGGAGGCGTGGGTTCGAATCCCACTTCTGACAAGGATTTTTATTTCGCTTTAAGATTATTTTTAGGGAAATTTATCTGGGTGCGACACCCATTTGAACGTATTCTGTCAGCCTTTCGAAATAAACTAGAACATCCTTTTACACCGGAATTTCAATTACGTTATGGTCGGAAGATCATTAAACAGTTTCGACCACTAGCAAGCCAAGAATCGCTGAAGAATGGAGCTGATGTTTCAATCACAGAATTTATAAAATACATCATAAATACAGGAATTGCTTTTAATAATTTTCAAAAGTTATGACTCATAACCTGAGTTTTATGCGTCCAGCTCGGAGGAAACTCGAAATTATGTCTAAAGCATGACTAAGAACCATTGAAATTCAATAATCATTGGATGCGTTATTGGGATTTATGTGCCCCGTGTCATGTTGATTATGATTTTATTGGAACTGCTGAAAATTATTCAAAAGAAGCAGAGTTGTTTGTTCGCCAAGCAAACATTTCTGTAACATTTCCTGAACACGAACAGAAAATAACTCGTGAAAGCAGTTTAGGAATCGTTTTATATTTTATTATCTGGTTTAGAGCTCATATGATATCGTCAATAATTTTTGGACCATGAACTATGGAATTCACTGTTCACGCATTTAATGAATCATTTGACACTTAATGCAACGCTTTTTAGACGACTATATCCAGTTCGGTCTACGGGATTGTTCGGGGAAAAAATCTATGTAGTATTCCTAACGGTCAGGTACTAACCACGCGGTTCAAGATAAGGTATTTGATTCGATTAGGGATATTATTTTTCGAATGACTCTTTAACATATTATATTGGCCATGTCGGTGAATTATATTGTATCTAATTGAAAGCACTAGACCATATGATATCGGCTTTACAAAATATTCCTAAACGCCCACTCAAATGCTAAAAAGTAGAATTTCGAATTTCAGTTCCCAGGAAATTGGTTCGAGTTTGGCATCATTTGAAATAATTTTTGAAGCTCTACAATCTCAGCTTTTCAGATTCAAGTTTCATTCACTGTGTTAAAAACTCCTAAAATTCCCGGAATTCAACCTAGTTATAAAGTCCCAGGCTCGGTTTGAGGTGTTGAGGTCTCTCTAGCACAGCTAGCGGGAATCGGGCCAAAAGACACTCGAAATAGAGCATGGGGCTTTACGTATTAAAACGACCTTAAGAAATTCTTGGCGGGCTAACAGAATCATATTTGATGAAACTATATCGAGTATATCAACCTGATTTCATCATTTTCAACTACACGATTGAAAACTTTTTGGCAGAAGTCAAGAAATATTCTCAAACTGCCTTTTAAATTGAAAGTCCAAATGCTGCGAAAATTCATAAATAATGTGCAATAAACCTGAAACCAAAAATTATAATTGATATCGTTGATAAATGCGATAAGATCTTGATGACAGAATGTGTTTTCAATTAATGTATTATGCGTGGGCGATTGCGTGTAATATGGAGAAATTTAATTGGTTGGTCGGGCAGTGTCAGTATTTCCTTATACACAGAGCAATGGTGTCATAAACACGTTTTCTGAACACGGCATTAGTACCATGACGTCACAATAACGTCATTCAGACATTTCCGTAGGTTCGAAGAGATGCAGCACAATCAGCAAGTATATCCAAAGAATCTCTTCGTTCTGAATGGTTGCGAGGCGGTGGAAGCAACTTTTCCTCTAATTTAGCGATGCCCGATTGGTCAGTATCAGATTTCAAATCCTCGTCTTCATCCTTTTGCTTTTCATTTGGCTCAAATCTTACCGGCTTCAATTGCACAAATGTAAATGGACGATCCATTGAATCGCGTATTCTTCTGGATTCACGTGACCCTCTGAAAAATTTCGATTTGTGAAAGTTTAAATGTGGTGAGAGATGAAGGACTACTGCGGTTCAGAACGAACACGGTTCTTATGAACTTCACCTCCGTTCTAGATGTCTTGAATGTCTTCTCATTTGTCTTTGATATTGAATCCATTGTTGATGAATTTGATATTGATGCCAATAATATTGTTGATATTGTTGCTGATATTGATGTTGAGCATATTGTTGTTGATGGCTTGAATATTGCTGTTGGTCATTATTGTCTTGCTGCTGCTGACCTTGTTGTTGCCCACTTGTACTGCTTGTATATGGATGATAACGTCCATGTGCAATCTGCTGGTGTTGATGAAGTTGACTATGACCTTGGATGAAAGCTGAATATTACAGTGAACACCATAATAATAGCAACATTGGGTCGAATGAGAAATGAGCGTTGGTGGTGTAATGGTCAGCATTGATGCCTTCCAAGCATTAGATCCGGGTTCGATTCCCGGCCATCGCATTTTTTTATCCGACTTACTATGTGAGTTTATATCATATCGTCGATTGAACAAACTTTACGGAACGCACGATAATCGAACGATTTAATTTAACGAACGATTTAATTTAAATATATACGAGTAATATATACATATAGTATGATTCATTGAAAATACCTTGCTGATCGATTCCAATTCGATGAGTTTGAAATTGAACTTGAGTTTGTTGTTGGTGAAATGGGGATATGCCAAATTGTCCTACCACTGGTTGATGTCCAGCTGTGACCATAGGATGACCTCCCGCCGCGAATGGATAATTTTCACCAGACTTAACAAATTCGATAATCTGATTGGTCAATTCATTTATTCAGCGATTTGATTAGAGGAGAAGTTCACTTACATATACGTGTGGCGTTATAACTGGTGTGATCGTAGGCTGAATATGAGTTTGCGTAGGCTGTATCTGAACCGCGGTCTGTTGTGACGTCATCACGTGATCATCTTGAAATTGGCTTCTGCGGTGACGAGCCTCGATATTAGCCATATAACCATCCGATATAGGCCCAACCTGAAGCTCTTCTGTTTCTATTATAAACGATTTCTAAAGAACGAAATGACGAAATAGTAGGGTAATGACGCATTAGTATACTGTATAACTCACCTCTTTCGGCAAAGATGACTCATCGTCATCCCTTGCTCTTAGAATATCTGCTGTGATACCTCCAGTCGCATCTGCATCTAATTCTTCGTCTGAAATTAAAATCATTTCCAGGGCTCTGCGATCGACACTTCGTCCTCACCACAACAAAGACTACCCAAAATTAACTTAAACTATCCGATGAGGTCCCCATACCGGTCCGTCAATCAGATCGCGTCCGCAAAACCTTAGTTTACCTTTAACTATCGCTTCCATTTGATAAAAATGATTATTTGTTTCCTTTACTTTTTTAAATTCGATTTTTGTTTCGCTAAATAAACTTATCTTCACAATTTGGGATGAAATCTAGAGAGGACCAAAATTGACGATCTGACTCAAATCAAGCCCGAACGACAACAAGGGTCACACTGAGGACCACCAGGCCGCTACCGTTGGTTCTTGGATCGTTTGACTCGTTCGGATGTTTTGACTTGAAACCTTGTATAAGACCAAGGATTTGAAAAACCTCTCTGGTTTCGAGTCCAAGTTACCTGCTTTTTTGATATTAAAATCAGATTTCTTCAAATTTTTAGAAAATTGTCAAGGTTAGTTTTTCGGTAAATTAATCAAAAATATTCGCTTTTTTATCATTAATATGTGGCTATGGACCAGACCTGGGCAAAAGTGTTAACGAGTCACGAGTTGGTAACGAATCGAGGTATTGACTTGGTACCGACTTTTTACCAAGTCGTGACTCGTTACCACTTTTGTATCTGGTAGACTCTACCACTATGGTCTAAAAAATATTCTGCCTGATTTTTGAACAAATTTATGAGAAGCAATCGAATCCCGACGTGTTTTGTGTGGAAAGTTGCAAATAGTTTTCAAGTCCGAAATACTTGTATAATATACGCGTAACCTTAAATCACTTTAAATCACTTTAGGCTTAAACATGACTTAAAGCCTGAAAAGCATTTGAAATGGAAAACAAATATAATTGACAGGGAGATCAACATAAACTTTGATAAGTAATTTTGATAAAATTTAACACATGATGGGACCTCTCAAATCAAAATCAAATCATAATGAGTTAAAAAGTTTCATGACTTTTTCAATGAATTTTGGACATGTTAAGCACTCTGTGGAGAATCTTAGATCTAGAATGGATTATTTATCAAGTAGAAATGTTTGCTCAGTGGTTCCTTCAGTATGTTTTCATCTTAAGGAAGTAAACTTTTAGTTCACCTTGAAATCTTTAATTCAGTTTTAGTAATCAATATGAACGATTCCATCGAAATGGCTGATTCGAGCTTAAATTGCAGATATATGTCCAGTGTAACCGTTTGACAAATCAAGGGAACTATTTCTCGGAAACTTTTTGATTACTGAGGAGGTTTACGTGGCATAGGGGGTTTGACATCATATCATTTCTAGGTTCACTTTTTGCATGCAAAGTGACCTCCCTTCAAAATCTTTTAAAGTGACGTCACAAGATGGCTGTAAAGCGTTTCTGGAAATCATCCTGAATGACCACCTGGAAATTTTTCCAATAAGGGTTAATGAGGGTTAAACTGGGAAAATTATACTACATTGAATGTGAAGTATCGGTTGGCGACGCTGGGTTGCCATGCAAATGACAGAAATCCCCTTGAGCAAAGCTAACAGTAACGCAAAACGCTAATAGATGATAACAGAGCATTATATACACAAACGATTATTTAAGAATTGGTAATGGGGGATTGTCAAAGTAAAAAAAAAGTTGAAATAAGTGATGAGATTGAAGAAATTGTAATTGATAGAGACAGTGACATTCAGCCCGATCCACGACAAAGTGGAAGTAAACCTACCAGTGAACGGAGAGGTAAGCATAGGGGTAAGCTTTTTGAGGATTGATAGAGGAATTCTTAAACTACTTATGAAATTTCGACAAACGCTGGCATTGAGAATTTACAAAAATGGCCTGAAATGGGTAAAAATGACTCAAGATTATCCTTTGACTCAAGACCGCCAAACACCGTTTTTCCGAAAATGCTCAATTTTTGACAAGAATTTGAATTTTTATCAAAGGACTGTCAGCTTGCGAGCCATATTATATGACCAAAATAATTTGATAAATAAAACAATGAAGCGGTGGAAATTAACGCAACAAAACTCTGCCTCAGAAACTGTTGCGTTAACCTGCCTTTTAGATGTTCTCAATTTCCCCCAAAACATGCGCTAAAGGTCGTATGTGACACTCTATTCTCGAATCGTTACGATTCATATTCTACGAAAAATTCCAACTCAAAATAAAGTGGTGTGTCAAATATATCAAGATTATTGAGGTGCCTGAGTATGTCAAAATGGATTAAAATATCAATTGCTTGTGGATACTCGTCGTTATTTATTGAATATCCTGACACATCATTGATGACAACTCTATAAATAATGATAATTAAATATACACCATTTTCAAGTATAGCAGAAATACGGGGATAATGAACTTCGAGTTCAAATTAAAAGACAAACTTAAATGATTTCAGCTACAACTGCTCCCGTGAACTTGGGTCAAACTGATTGGTCAGATGATGAAAGTGACGACGATATCAAAGTTGAAAAAACTGCGGGTACTGATGCTAATGAAGGATCGGTTATAGAATTGAAGAAAAGATCCTCGGCTACTTGTCTATTGGCGCCCAACATAAATAGAATCACTACCGTTACTTTTACTCGAACGTCAAATCCGACCTCAGATTCGGATTCAGCGTAGTCGATTTCCTCTCAGAAACATATTCGGATTATGATCGTAATTTTCAGATTTTTGAGTAGGCGGTCGAATAAAATTACCAAAATTTTAATTACACTGAATTTAAAATTAAATTTCCTATCGAATGATATGTATATCATACAAATTTAATCTCTAGAATCGGAAATATCGCAGATGTTCTAAAAATAGAACATACGCAATAACTCTACAATGATTAATCTGATATCCATCAAATGCATGCAGATCATTATTTAGTATTCATTCTTTGCATTTCTTTGTTAATTATTGATTTATTAACTGATGATTATAAGTTATACGGTTTTTAAATTATGAGAATTATGAGGTTTTTCAGGATTTTTTTGGAAAATTAAACTATTTTTTGATGACGTCATAACCGATCAAGATGAGGTTATGACATTCCGGTTTTCATTCACATTCAAGATTTTGGTCTGAATTATTGTCTGACAAAAATTGTCCAGATTTGAACCACCCAGGGCCACTCTGGAATTTCCCAAAAACCCCCTACTTTTCAAACTTTAACCTCGAAAAAATGCTAGATGTCAGGGTCAAATCCATCAACTGAATATGTTTCTAAATGAAAATCGACTACGCTGAATCCGAATTAAAAGTAACGGTAGTGATTCTATTTATGTTAGGTGCCATTATAGATAATTTATCGTTTAATTCTTACTGAAGACGGGAATAAAAAATTATAACCAGTTCAGAAAACGGGAATTCAGGAGGATTTCTTAGTGAAAAGACACAGGATGAATCTGAGTTGGACACTACTGTACGAGAAGATTAAGATTCTGTTACTCAAATCTTTTTTGTTTGAATAAATTACTAATTTTATAATCAATTGATATTCCTATGAACAAAAAAAACGCCAAAAACGGTTAGTTTGGCAGTTTAGTGAATAAGGTCTCAAACATTGACATTGGTTCATGTGGTTTACACTAAACTAAACAAATCTGATATGAAGTATACAATTTACTAACCACTTAATTGGCTTTATATTAACCTGAGGCATAAAATTAATATTAGG
The DNA here is from genome assembly GCA_004367895.1 of Oikopleura longicauda. Lineage (NCBI taxonomy): Eukaryota > Metazoa > Chordata > Appendicularia > Copelata > Oikopleuridae > Oikopleura > Oikopleura longicauda. The sequence goes on from SCLD01153922.1 coordinate 12,011, forward strand.
GTGGTCAACGAGCAATTTCTTCTTTTAGACAGCGACTTGAAATCTCACTCGTTTAAAATTCAGGTTTACCGGTTTTTAACCAATGTCATTAGTTTATTTTTGCGTTTTAAGAGCCTATGGTCTAAATTGGTGCATGCTAAATTAAAACGATCAGTGACCATCAGTTTAGAATCTATTGATCCACTTTTAGATCCACATGCAGAGTAAAATATAATGAATTATTTATTTCAAGTTATATTATTGCTTGGCCGTGAGGTCAATGGTCATATAGATCATTCGCATCATGAGCATGATATGCTACCAACAGGATTACGATGTAAAAATATTGAGAGAAAAAATAATCAACTTGATCAAAATTTGAGAATACTGAATGGTCATGAAACTAACTGGAATTGGCCGTTTATTGTGCGACTCGGAATGAAAGATGAAGGCATAGTTCATTTTATTTTAACATTTAATCGGTTTTCACATTCCCTGAAGCTACTCTGGCCAATTTTTTTGTTTCAAATAATGAATTTAATAAAGCTGGTGTGATACGACTTTGTGGAGCAACCATTTTAAATGAAAAATGGGTGATAACAGCAGCAAGTTGTGCTTACAAGAGGAATGTCGTTGGTCTCATTGCTGGTGATCAAGTTAACGGAATAATTGAGGAATCTGAAGTGAGAGGATTTGCAAAAGCTGTTTACTATCACCATCATTATCGACCAAATGCAGTTTCTAATGATTTAGCGCTTATTGAACTGGAGGAGCCGTTTACATTTAGTGACAGACTGCAACCAGCTTGCTTGCCAGAATATGAACCAAAAGCTGGAGCACGATGTTACATTGCTGGTTGGGGAATGAGTTCAAGTTCATCAATGAATGTTGAAACCCATTTGCTTGAATCTGACATAATCATTTTATCAAATGATATTTGTCAACGAATTTTTGGTCCATATGGATTATGGGATGAAAATGAAGTTTTTTGCGCAATGGGAAATGATGGCGAAGGTTCTTGTCATGGTGATGCTGGTGGACCGGTTATGTGCATTGACGATGAAAATCAACCGATTCTGGCTGGTCTTCAAAGAAAGCGAAGTACATGCGGTGGACCATTCTTGGTAACAAAAGTCAATTCTTATAAAAGTTTTGTCAGATCAATATTACACAGTCAAGGAGTCACATCATGTGGTCCACCTGAGAAATCTTTTAAAATTCAAGAAAACGTAAAAATTGATTGCAATGAGAACAAATGTCGTTTTAGCTGTTTCAATCCAGCTCAAATTGTGAATCATCAATCAGCTGATTGTAGTTTAGAAGAAAATGATGGTAAAAGTACAATACAATGGACGCCTAACCAAACCCAAATAAAACAAATTATGTGTTATGCACCATCTCGTAGGACACCATGTGGTAAAATAGATGAATTTATGTCCGTCAGCGATAATGTGGTGGTGAATTGTAAAGGGATGAAATGCGAAATTTCATGCAAATTACCAGGATTCAAGCCAAATATCGATACGGCGACGTGTCGAAATAAAATGCGAAAAATTTGGTCAATTCCACATGAGACTGCCATTCATTGTGAGTCAGTCAATCAGCAAGAATTTCACGAAGTACTTACTGGTAATAATATAACACCATTTGTTGAAAAGCAAAATGCTTTAGCTCGTTCAACTGGCACCAAGACTATTCAAATCTTGGAATTTGATGCAAAGGGAAATCTACAACCTAAAAAAGAAATTAATGTTTTAGAAATGAACGAATTTATAACCGCTCCAACATCATCATCAAGGAGCACAAATTCATCCGAATCAACTTTTACAACAGATAAAACTGCACCTTATGATGAGCTGATTGAAAGTATTGCAATTGATGATGTGGTATCAAAATCAATAAATGAAACCAGTGACATTGAGTCAAGTGGTGATTATCAAATCGATGAACATGGTAAAGCTCTTATGGCTCAAGTTATAAACCAAGGAGGAATCATTGACGATGATCATAATCTCCGACTTTATGATTATAATGAAGAAATAACTTTATTATTTAATTTAAAATGGAGAGTAGGAAGCTATAAGATTTTCTTTGAGTTGACGGCAGAAGCAAGTGATGGTATTATGTTTGAATTTTATTCGGAAACAGACAAACAGGTTCATGAAATTGTAGAACTACATTTACCGGATGATTGCGATAGTGACAATTGTTCAAAGCTTACGATTTTGAATGGTCATGACGCAGAAGATGTTACTGTCGATGATCAACAAGCTTTTTGGACCCTTGATAGTATGGCGAAACATGAAAATGGAACATTTAATGCAAGAATATCAAGACTTATCAAACCGCGTGATTCAAAATATATGATGCTACCCACGGATTTTATCTACATGAGTTATGTTGTGGTTGGAGGAAACACAAATTATATGTTCCGGACGAATCACGAGGAATCCGAATTGAATGAAGATCGTATTGGTACCGTACAAATACAGTTCATTGACGAAACAACTGATGGTCAACGTGCAAGACCATACTCTGGTGGTGCTCCAGCAAGACCGCCTCAGTATCCTTCACTGAGTGGAAACCGACCAGTCTATACTCAGCCACAATATCGTCCCCCAAGTCAGCCTCAATATAGGCCACCATCACAACCTCAATATCCTTCACACAATCAGGCACAGCGACCGCCAATACAATCAGCAGGACAAAATCAGAATCGACCACTTCATAATCAATATCAAATAGCTAGGCCCGTGAATTCCCCAATCGTTGCATCTCCGATGCCCCTGTCAAAACCGAGCACAACCGTCATTCATGTTGTGAAACCAAATGCAATTATTCATATCACGAATGATGGACAGGGAAATCAATTTATAAGTGGAACAGTATCTAAGGGTAACAATAATCATTCTCCATATGTTATCAATCAAACTGGACGACCTAATGGACAATCGAATAGACCACCACAAGGACAACGACCAACAACCAAACCAGTCTATCGTCCAACAACTAGACCAACTTATAGACCAACATCAAGACTCACAACAAGGCCAACTCTGCCTCAGTATAAGCCAACTGCGACAAGACCTGCATACAGGCCAACTACAAAGCCAACGTTTAGACCAACCACACGACCAACCACACGACCAACCACACGACCAGTATATCGACCGACCACGAGACCAATATATAAGCCATCATCAAGACCAACATATAGACCAACCACGAGGTCAACATATCCCATAATAATCATCATCCCAATTCGCAACATAACCAATCATATAATTCTAACACAACTAAAAACCCATTATACATACAAAGTACAAGAAGACCCACTACAAGGATAACCACCAGACCGACCACTAGACCGGTGTATAGACCTACGACAAAACCAAAAGTGACAAGCAAACCAGTACCAAAATTTCCATTGAGCAAAACGCCAGCCAAGAAACCTATCGATAATACAACAAAATCACCAGTTTACATCGCCAAAAAACCAAAAAGACCTAAGAAACCATCAAAAAAGCCTTACAAAAAACCATCGAAAAAGCCCTCAAAGAAACCGTCAAAGAAACCAATAAAAAAGCCTTCAAAAAAGCCTTTTAAGAAACCAACTAAAGCACCAAGTCAAAATGCATATGCACCTCAAATCTATAGCACAACAGGATCCTCAGTGACAAAACCAAAATGGTCGAAAAAACCAAAAGGAAATAAACCTTGGAAGAAACCTGTTCAAAAACAACCTGGTTATGGTCAGAAATTAGAAGCTGTTGTCAATACACCCATGTTAATTAGTACTCAAGTCTCCACAACTCGGACCCCAACAACAGACGCAGAAATGACTGAATCAAGAACGACGACTCAATCTTGGAAAGTGACAACAGGAAAGCCACCAATTATTGGTAATCCAATTTATATCACACCATGTGGTAATGTCATGCAAAAATTTCGACTAGATGGTCTAATGGCAGCAAAGTGTCAAGGACTAAGATGCTTCTTGACTTGTCCTCCAGACTATCGTCCAGAAATCGGACTTCTTGAGTGCAAAAATGCAAGAAAACGTATTTGGTCAATACGAACGTTCACAAAAATAGATTGTATTCTTGAAAAAGAGGTTGGGAACCGTGATGATAACAACCGAAATATTGCGATTCCAGCGGTTGATTTAAACGTTGATAATTTTCATGGTGATTCTCCGTTGAGGAAAAACACAACACTTGATGCCAGTAAAATGTCAAATACAGGCACATTATATCAATTGAATGCTGCGGCACTTTTGACGCCTGCTACAGTTCCTCAGAACACAACACCTGACCCAAACGAAGCTCCAATTGATAACCAAGAATCGATTTCGACAACCACTGCGAATATGCCAGTTACTATGCCTGCAACACATGATATTCGTGATTTTACAGAACCAATGATGACCACGCAAAAATCAATTGCTATGACTTCATCCGTTAACCAAGTAATGAATCCGATGTTCACTCAACATTTGGCTCATTTAGCTACAAATAGCATCGCAACAACTCCAGAATCAACTCCATTGACAACATCAACAAAGGGTTTTTTCTCGATGCCAAAATATTCAACAAGACCAAAGCGAGCAAAAAGACCAAAACGTCCGAAAAGAAGAAATCTTAAAATTCAAAAAACTGAACCACTTGCTTCCATTCAGCGAACAGGGTCACAGAGACGTCAATTTCAAAGAAAAACTGGCCGAAGAAGAAGACCACAGTCAGGTTTGCGAAAAAACTTTTTTTTACCATTATTTATATATTGTATTAAGGACGGAAAAGAACTGAAAAGACAATTGTTACCACAACACCACCAAGCCCCGAAGGAATGTGAATTCATATAAATATTAATTTTACCTTTGGAGTAGATATTTTATGAATTTAAATTAACGAATAAAATATGAATTTTCGATCAGTTATTCCACTTGAAAATCACATTATTCGAAATGACCATACCGACACACCGGTTAATAGGCAGAATACAGTACATTTGTATGATGAATCTGATGACGTGATGGTTTCTAATGGGTGAGTTTATACCTAATTTTTGTAAAATTTTTAATTCAACTTTAATATTCAGAGACACAAAGAACGAAAGACTTGAAAATGAGGAATTACCATTTGAATCCTTTGAGTTGTTCGGAGGTGATTTTGAAGAAGCAAAAGTTTCGACAAATCCATCTGATACAGTTGTTCATATCAACAGTCCATCGTTCAAAAATGTTGACGATGAGAAAATAATAACCACAACAAAAGTAAGAGCGACTACAACAATTACTATAACGACTACTATAACTACTACTATAATGACTACTATAACGACTACTATAACGACTACTATAACGACTACTATAACGACTACTTCCACAATGACAACTACAACCAGTTCTACAAGAAGTTCTTCAACAACCACTCCTATGGACAGCTCAACCATTTCAACTACATCCACTTCAATAAGTTCCACCAGCGTTGGAATAACAACACATAAATCTTCTTTGGAGGCAACAACTTTTACAAGATATAATCGATGGACACGACCATCAAGAAAACCGTCAACACCAAAGCGAAAATCGTCTAGATATGAACACATAACAAATTCTGATAATGATGTTGTCGATAACGACAGAACAGTTCGGTGTGGTAGAATTCGATTGCAAAATAAGTTCTATTGGCTTCAAACAAGACCAGACATCAAAGTTCATTGTCATACACTGAATGGCAGGCTTCAAATCTGCGATTTTGTCTGTCCAAACGGTCGATCACCTCGTAAAGGTCCAACAAATGTCAAATGTTTCTTTTTCCGTGATAGAACTGCGAAATTAACAACATTGAAAACAATACCATCCTGCTAGAGCTCGACGATTTCCGACGTGTAAACTTTGTAAAAATAAATATATGTCTCCACCTTTCAAATATATTCATCGACGATCACGTTCAATCTAGTTAAATCATGGGAATCAGTTTCTCAATGCATCTTTTAGGGATGAAGAAGAAAGTGTGTGTAGGTTGATACTCTCCAAGAGAAGTTAAATATGGAAGAGGGAAAGTAAAATTGAAGAAGTTAATTTATAGCTTTTTCCTTTTTGAGTTAATTTTGACCATATGTCTGCTTCTGATTTTTAAAGTGAAAACAATGGGCCAGAAATACAAAGAGAATTAAGAAAAACTCTGATTACGACTTTATCAATAGGTAAGTGTACTTGCGAGTTTTTACACCAGATTTGGCCTTCGGGTTCAAATTAAAATGGCGCGAAAAAAACAGTTAGGAGTTCGGTTAAAACTTGGATTAAAATTCAACCCAAGGTGGTTAATGACGTTAATACATTGGTGACAACTTATTACGAACAAGGTATTCAAATTCGTGGCAATTATATGTCCATGATCAACTGTTTTAATGAGCATACAGTATGCTGCATACTGTAAAATTATATTGTATGAGTAGAACGAGATTTATGATTCATAAATAATTTACCATCAGCCTAAAAGAGTATCACTAGTAGTGATTCACTACCATATATCAAACGAGAATAATTAATAATTTGTATTATGTATAATGTTAATTAAAAGAACGTCACATGTTCAATGAATTATGTCAAAATGTCAAGTTTGATTTTAGAATTTATAAGCCCAATAAACATAAAATGAGTTTGAATGTTAAACTCGGCGGGTTATCGAGAATTTTCACAGCCGTCGAATCAGTCGAGCCACCCAATTTCATTAAAAATGAGAAACAACTGATGAGTCTTGGCTGCGAGTTGAAGTGCACTTCTTCAAGACCACTACCAGACACTTAAGATCAAAAAATGGATTTAAAAGAAAATCTTATTTATGCGAATGTCGAAGTCCAGACTGCTTTCCGAAAACGGGTCAAGTTCAAAATAATCAATTTTGAATCGACCATAAATTTTTCGTCCAATATGAATTATATGATATTACTGAGATGCATTCTCCCATAAATATATAAATTATGCTCTATATTTTTTTTCATTTAAATTGCATTATGGGAATGGTTCAGAGTGATAATAATATCATATTAATATTATATTGTCTTATTGAATATTGATTCTTTAATTGTATTTTAACACAAATGAAATTTCACCGTTTATGATCGTTTTGTTTGCCCTCCGGAGTAATATTCTATTTGGTTAACTGCCTCTCTCAGTTAATATCAATCGCAATAGAGAAAAGCGGCCGCGTATTTTTTAAAATCAAATATATATTTGTACTAAGAGTAATTGATGAAGTTCTTTTTAATAATCTTTGTCATATTTTGTACTAGAATATTATATTTTAGACACAGAGATTTGAGAAATGCAATCTTTGGAAGCGAAAGTCGAATTATCGGATTATGGATCAGTCGCTGCCTCAATGGTGGATCAGGAAAGCTGATAAAATAACCTGAAATTAACAAAAAACTTAAATCGACAATGACTTTAGGTTACATAAAGGAATTTTTAAGCCAGAGTTGTTTTAAACATCTTTGGTGGTGTCGATGGCGACAATTTGATGCTGGTGACTCTTTTGTCAACTGCAACTTTCGTTTTTTGACCCCATATTATTATTATATCGGCCATATTTTTGATTCGGTCTTCAAAACCTTGATTGTGCCATTCTAAGATAATCACCAACACCACTGTGGCTGGTGATATAATAAAGGCTATATTATATAGCTTTAAAAGACATCCATTGATGATATTTTGAAAAACCATGCACGTAAAAATACGCTCGAAAGGTATTCAATATAATACTTTTGAAAAATATAATATATAATTTCCACGTGATAGAATGATCTTTAACTTATTTTTAAGTCTGAGATCGAATGGAATCAATCATGAAGATGATTTGATTGAACTTTCTGAAGGTCAACTCGAATATATGGGAATTGGAGTTATCGAACGCCGAAAAGTTTTGGCTAGAACTGATTCTCTTCGGTTAGTTGTATTGTATTTCATTACATGCATTTCAGTAATGACATTTATTTACGGATACTGACCAAACGGCTTTGACCTTGATATTTATTTTTGAAAAATGCCTTCCTTACAGTCTTCTTATGTTTGTATTAAAGGAGACGCAAACGAAGAATTGATACTATACGGGAACGAATACCGAAAGAAATAACGCATAATTCTCATAAACGTGCATCACAACTTTTCAATGATTATACAACTGTCAATACTAACTTTACAAGACTCAGGAAAGCGGTCTAATTTTAGAAAAATCTAATTTTGTTGAAAGCAAAAAATGTACAAAAATGTACTCGAAATCAATAAATCGCTCTAAAGATACTCGACATATGGCCCATTACTGCTTTCCAATGGCAACGAACCAAGTCACGAATCGTTTGATAAACTCACGGACAGACTAAGAGAAGAGAATATCCAAGATCGTGTTCGGGCAGCTGTTACTGAAGTTCGTTCAAATCCAGGTGAAATTAAGCTCAGGCAACCAAAAATAAGGAAACAAATGAGTGAAGATGATACAAAATATATGGAGACTAAGTCACTTGACTCTATAGGGGGTGATCATTTGACTGATGTTGAATCTATTATGACGCTAGAAGAACCTTCAGAAACAAAACCGAAGCAGAATAATGACGAAATGAAGGACTCTGGAACTGAATCTGCAGCATCGCCAATGTTAAATGACGTGTCAAAAGTAAAACCACCAAGTCAAAAGGTCTGTTAGTATTTATTAAAAGCTTTAAAAGATTAAAAAAATCAATAACATGAATTTAGAGCATGTTCGAATCAAACCGGTTCTCAACAGCTGCACCAATGACACCTCAGCATGTTGCCGCTTCTCTCAGATTAATGGCCATTTGGCATGCGTATTATGTGGTTGAAACGACAACTTTAATTGTTGATATAAAATTTTTACGATCTATGGCACGATTGGTATCCAAATTCTCATCCGAAAAAAATCCAGAGTCGATTTTAAATGAAATTGACAGAGCATTTAAAACGAATTCGATTCAGTTTCCACAATTTCAATCCCTAATGGTCAATAAATATAGGTATTCTATTTGATTATCAAAAATAACCGAACATATTATATTATTAATAGTGGGGAACCATTGACTTTATTAACTGATGAGCTCGAAGAAGCCGTTTGGAAAGAATATTATTTGAAATTCATCGAAAGTAATATTAAAAATATTGGAATCTCGTCAACAGCATGCTATATTCTGTGGCAAGTCTTTAACAGAATGGCAGATGAACAATATTATCCACCAGCTGTTCCAAAAGTTGATCATCAGAAAATTTTAGTTAAATGTGCCAAGGTTTGTTATATCAAAAGGTCGTTAAAATTGATGCTGGTAATGTTTTAAAGGTGAATAATATATTTTTTAGTTTTTCAACCGAGCAGAACACAAAAAGCACCATTTATTCAACCAAGAAGAAGTTTTTCAATTTACCGATTTTCTTCAAATTATTTGGCACGAATGTAACGGAGAGGTATGATAAAACATATATGATTCGTATATGATGAATCATATCATATAGGTAAATATTAACATGCTTGTCATTAATTTTCAATTAAGGTTATGCAAAACGGATCGGAACCATCATTAGAACTGGCCAAAGAATTGCACAATATATTTGTCACGGAAGAATTGAGAGCTGGTATTCTTCACAAGCGAGCAAATGGCATAAGTTGGCACAAAAGATACTTCACTGTCGTCCCATTTGAGTTGAGATGGTATACAAACTCTAGGAAAGAAGGTACGCCTAAAGCAATAAGTTTGAATGAGAATTCAATTGTGACATGCAAGGATAATAAATTGCAGATATCGAACGGGGACAGAGTTATCAAACTAAAGGGAAAAGATGCAAAGGTAATTGACCAGTTTTTTTTTTGATAAAAACTCATGATGATTTTAGTCGACAGCTACTTGGAAAAAAGCCATGGAACTGGTGAATAGGGTACACTCAACTTGCCTCACACCTAGGTACATTTTTGTATTATTTTTCGGCGACATTCATCAATCACATCGATGAAGCTTGTTTTAATCAATTATCAGCTTCATTTTATTATCCGCATCTTGCATATTAATCAAATATTTTAGACAAACCCAACTTCTTGAACGACGTCATGGAGAACACTCGAGCGAACTTCAAAAAACAAATGGTTTTCATGTATAGATCATTGCCTTCCAATGTTTGAACCCCATTATTTAAACCCCTCCTGGCGAGGGATCTTTATTGAACATTGTGTGTTCATTTTACTACATTCCTTCATAATTTCTTCAGTGGCTTTTCCTCTTGGAACCATACTGTATCTTGTAAATATTTTCCCATGGTGGTATTAAAATATATTCGTGTAAATTTTTATTTGTTGATGAGGTTTGGAAAAAACTGTTCAATATAGAGACTAACAAAAAGTTGAAAAAGTCTAAAGTTGAGATCGATGAATGACATTCCCTCTTCTAAAATGGCGACGTTATCCAACCAGACATTCTTGTTGAAAGCGCAAGGATCTATCCACTGGTCAATCAAAGTGAACTAAAATCGGTTTAGATTTTCAGTAAAATATTAACAACCAACCTCGAATAAGTTATTACATATGTTCGAAATAATATCATCATATTTATCTATTGAATCTTTTGTAAAATCAACAAAGCCATTCATTACTTCGAATATGTCATTCTTGAATGAAATCAGATTTGTTCCATTTGCCAAATATATAAAATTTCCGCCAAATAACTCGGAGTGCGAAATTGGTAACTCATTCACTAATTGTTCAGCTTCAGTCATGTATTGCTGTGTGTCCTCTACCAAAATAACAATATCGAGAGTGACTTCCCCAATAGCCTGCAGATTAAGTTAGAGTTCTTAGTTTCCAGACAATTCATTGACCAATTCAAAATTAACTGTGCTCACCCTTATGTTAGTAACAGCAGCTGCTTGCCGTCGTATCCTAGGATGATCTTCATTTAATCCAATTCCTTGAGACTAAATAAAGATATTTTAATGATATGCATGTGACATGCAGCATATCATTTCTGACATTTGATCTACCTGTTTTACTATTAAGGAAGAAGCCAATAATAAAAACTGGATCATCTCTTTCAAAAAAACTTTTTATGTCGATAGTCCGATTTAAAATCCGATTTATTTGATGTCATGGCGAATACTGAACAATGATGATAATGTTTACTTTATTCAACGTCACAGGAAATGAAGTCCATTTATACTTTTCAGATTGTCAATCGAACAGCGGGAATACTGGAGTGCTTTTCTAGTGTACTTATCATATCATACATTTCGGTTGCTTAATGACAGCTTTTGCAAAACTAATCTTAACTCCTAATTGCAGACTCAACATGACCAATGCATAGAAGTGAACACAATATCAGCACCCCATAAATTATGATAAGAAGAAATGTCCATTTCTTTTCCTCAGTTTCACAATTTCCTGAATTTTGTGTCACTAAATAATTTGGTTCGAAAACTTTTCGATTTCTCTGGTCGCCGAAATTCAAACCACTCAAAATATGGCTTCATGTATATGATATACAGTATATCATATACTGTACTGTATATTACTGTATATTCCTTCATTTCATATGATTCATACCTGTGAAAATTTTTCGATTCAAACTTTGAAAAATTAAATCAAGTCCATTACATACAAATAAAATAGCAGCAATCGTCATCATAATACCATTTGCCAATTTTCCGTCTACCCAGTTGCCATGATGACTAGATTCTGATGCTATTCCTATGATCCCACTTACAATTGTAAATCTGAACAATTAATTTTTGAGACACGTAGCGGAACAGAAAAATTATTCTCAATTGAGCGGCCGCAACAAGACTCGTTGTTTATGTACAAATGGCCTATTTATTAAAATTGTGGTCAAATGTACGTAATCCAAAATATCTTACAATCTAAGACTTACATGATTAAGACAAGAGATCTGATACCAATTCTCATCTTGTGATCAGATGGTTCAATATTAATGAATTTATAGCATGAAAATAGCCCAATAAAAGAGAAAATTATTTGAATTGATCCAACAATCTAAAATAAAACGTTTTTCGTATAAGTAACCAACCGGTGGCGCTAAATCACCGTAATACTCACTTTTAAAAAACCCATTTTATATTTTCTCGTAAGCGAAAAGATAGTGAAAGAATAAATTTGGTTCATTTTCAAACTTGCCAAAGGGCAAGTAACGGTCCGATTGAGCACTTTACCGCGGTTAATTACGAAATATCGGGTGTTAACCGCTTTTTGATCATTTTATATCCTTATAAGAAAAATGAGGAAAACCGAAATTCAACCAGTAGCAAGAAGTGAAAGACCGCTTACTGAATATCTCAGATTTTGTGGTTTATATTTGTTTCTAAGCCGAGATTTTAATTCGTTGAACTGTCCAAGGTACGAACTACCGTCCAGGTTTTATACAACAGGAATTGTTTACAAATACCCTGGTAATTCCCTAAAGACGGATATGAGGATATTTATGATATATTTATTCGTGTTTTTGCGTAGCAATCCTACGACCGTGAAATAGATAAGCACTTTGTAGGAACTCCAAACAAAATATTATGATAACATCAATAGCGTATACAGCCCAATCTGCCCTTATTTTGCAACCAAGGTGACAATATATCGATTTACGACTCCTAACAGTGACCCTACCGGGAAGGGAAATGCGTGAAAATTTGTAAAAAAATAAAAATTTTCCCTTTGGCCAGAATACGGCCAAGCTGTAGGGTGACTGTTAACATTTTTCTGGCGGTAATTCAACCTGGATATGGACTATATAACTGCTATGATATGGATCATATTATGATAATGATATGGTTCAATGTTGGTTCGAACTGGTACTTCGAACTGGTATTTCAAATTGTAAACCTCCGTCAATATAGCAAAATAAGATGAAATGAGTGCGCCAAAAACACCCTATTTGTGAAAATCGAGTTGATAGTTTGCCATATGTCTCCTAAGTTCGCCTTGCCCAGCCAACTCTGTCTCACGGATTCAACCCCAAATATCAATTTTAATTATTTGAACAGCAAAATTTTCTGGAACACTAACATCTGATTAAACTGACCTGGTTAAGTTGATTGAATGAATCATATGATATATTGCCATTACATATAGTATAAACAAGATTTATCATATAGATTGACTTGTAAATGATCACATGTGCGAAACTCAATGTCAATGGCGTGTCCTTTGGAGATTCTGTAATGGGAAAAACACTACCGTCTGAGTTTATTTAGCACAGATAGATGGAAAGCTGTCAGTATTTACAGGAATAACTCAAACAAATGGAGGCAGGTCAATCTCAGAATAGAATGAACTCGATTCAGAAAATCGTGTTTTGGTTAAAAGTTAACCAGTCATATTCAATTTGACTTTCCCTTTTTTCAATTCGTGCGCTTCCAGTGGTTTATGTGGTTTATCTAACGGGAGCATAAAAAAGACTAGGTTGTAAAATGCATGGAATCGTAATCTTATACGGAGTTAATAATCATTAGTTCAAGAGTTGTGGCGGCGACTTTAGAATTGACAATTTCAAAAACCTATTATTATGAGCGTCATTAGGCGTCTTGGATTGAAATGTGAAAAATATGAAACGGCGTGGCGATGTATAATTGACGATGAGTTGTATTGAATATATCCAGATAATACAAGATCCGTAGCAGGGATTCACCGGACGTGGATAATGCTGTCGTTTGATGTAACTTCTAATGCTCGAGCTGGTATCAACATGGACGATTTCAGTCATTGAATCACTCAAAATCAGTGTCTACGTGGAATACCCCAATAGCTATTAAAAGTAACAATCTAAGAGGCTCACAGTTTATTTTTTCTTTCGTTTGGGAAATATACGAAAACCAGAACGAGATAAAAGACGTTAAAAACCTTGTATATTTGCCTTGTCTTGTTCGAATCTGGATCAGATTTTAAATGAGTCACTGGTATTGGGGTTTTAATGCTTATGTTCCTTAATTTGCATTTTTTATTTAACAAGTTAATAATGGGGACCAATATATGTTCCATGTGTGGTCTTAAGATCGCGTGAAGATAGGCTAACATGAAATCGTGGTGGATTTTATCGTCAGATGGACCAGGGAAAGCGAACACACCTATAGAACTGAGCAAAGGATGTACTGAACACATTTAATCTAGAATCTTAACAACTCAGGGAATGTGAACGCTCTCAAGAATACTTAAATATAGTTTATTTCATGATATACAGTATATCATATACTGTATTTCATATTAAATATATGCTTTTTTATATTGTATATATTCCGAAGGCTTAGTTTTATGTATACAAATTATTAATATTATATTATAATCTTTATACAGTTTGAAATCTTGAAATTGCGCCTTGAAACAAGAAGAACTTCTAAGCCACATCGGTTAACACGGTAAATGTTATTAAATGTACTTGACTGTTAACCAGATATTAACTAAAACAATTGTACCAAATCCAGCAGAAACGGGAATGTGGACTCTAAATATTATCATATCATTATTACAAAAATACACTGGCCAATAATTATTCAGAATAATTTATTCTACTCGAATATATTTTGTAACATAAGGATGTTAATCGTTTAACAGTCATGTACACCAGACGATTCTATGTTAGGCCCAGAATGACAAACCTGCAGATATATTATATATATATTATATATCTGTCAAAAGCGATTGAACAAATTCATAAAGTAAGGCCATTACCTACACTGTGGTTGATTAGATATAGCTTTGTGGAATTGTAAATTATGTTAGTTCAAATATTTAACACAGCCACGTGCTCACAGGGCTTAAATTATCATTAGTGGCTATGACTTTATATGTTGTACCTTTTACGTTCACGGGTACATCACATATATTTTATATTCAAAATATATTAACATATTAATAATATATGATATTATTTTATTCGTTGCATTTAAAAAGGCCGACCAGAAATAACTGGTGAGTCTTACTTTTCATGCATAGGACCACATTCAAAATCGAGTCAATATGTATTATCTAAAAACACTGGTATTAATTTGATTACTTTGTACGTTAATTTCAAAACCTGTTACGACGTTATTCACAAAACATTACCCTTAGTGGTTCATACATTTCAATCCTCCAACGGTTTAAGTTATACATTTATCCGGCTCAACTTGCACTAGACATTTCGTACCAGAACAATGAATCAATCGGTTCGAGCCTGAATCATTCATGGCGCAAAAACGTCTGCCAGAATTGAATAAGGTTTCTCACGATTGTACACATCGCTTTTTCTGAGAACCTCCCCCTAGGTCCCAGGACAAATCGGTGTTGGGTACATGAAACAGCTGTGAAAACTATTCGAGAGAAACTAGAACTATCACGTATTTCACAGATACGAGTCGAAAATGTAGTTTGAAACGCAAAAGAACCAGAATATCAACTAGCTACTGTCCAGACCAGCTGGAGTTATGCCCAATGTAACTTTTATTGTTGACAGTCGGCTTAAAATTGTCAATGGAACCGAATTTTTTTCATACGGAATCGTCATTGCAGACTGACCTTAATACAGTAACGGTTACTGAGTAACCTAGATCATCTAGGCTAGATGTCTATGCTCGTTAGTCAGTTATCTTTGATCGTTTAATTTGGGGCATTTTTAAGCAATTCGAATTTTGGATTTCGAGCTTGGAGATATAAATTGTTATTTACGTGACTTGTAATTCGTAAAGGAGAGTACGTACGACACTTTGTATCAGAATTCCTAGCAATCAACAAAAGAAATCCTAAATTATTCAATCGTCCTATATTCGGAGATCAGGCCCTTACTTCCGAGAAATTTTCAACTCTGAATTCTCCAAATAATGAGCCTTTCAGGTACTAGGCCATAATAAGAAGCTTTCTAAAACGATCCAAAATTGAGGTACACCCCTGGGCTAGGGCTGCACAATAAGCGTTGAGACCGATGGGCCACCCTGGGATGACAATGAACGGGCGATGTAAAATTGCCTAGGGCAGCGTAGTAGGGCTATCATGCTGGAGAATTTAGACTCAATATTCAGTGGATTTTAATAACTCGAAAATCACAATGGTTAGTTGAAATTATAAGCATCATGGATAGGCTCAATTCCGGGAATTTTTCGAAATTCCACACGAATTAATATTTTTGAAAAGTGAATGGCTCAGATTCTGTGGAATTTAAAATGATGAAAAATGACTCCAACATCGTCCCTGGACTCTAGAATTTACAAATTGGAAAAAAGAATCGAAACCTTAGCGTGGGTTTTTGCGTAGGTGGGCAGCGTCGGGCAAAATTTTTTTATAAGCATCATGGTCCATGATTCATGGAGATACTAGTCTTATCATATGACGAACAATTCAATGCCATGGCATGCCAGGAATTCAGGGTCCACCTTGATTTAATGACGAAAAACTAGGATAAATCTCCCATCGAGTTTTTTTGGGTGGTGGACAAAGGGCAATACACCCATCATAACTGCTGGTTACATGAAAAATTGATCTTTAATTTGTGGATTTTAGTTATCTGTTATGATTCGATCCTGATATGAACCAATGACCTTTTGACTGATTTAAACAATTCTGGCCTTTTCAACCCTTGCTTGACCTTAACTCCTGGGAACAGAACTTTGAACGTAACCCCCAGGAAACTAATGATATTACAAACGCCAGGCTTTTCTTACCAAAGCTCCGATCACAACCTTTTTTTCGATACAAGTACTTATTTATTTGCCTTTTTTCAACTAACTCAAGTAAAGTGAATTCAATGCTGATATGATATCACTGATATCAGAATTCTCATAAATCAGAAAATCTTCTTTGTGCAAGGTGGTAAACTGTGACCAGCCACCGACTATATCGGTATGAGTCTTTAATGAAATAACTCACCACTTCATTGGTCCTATCCCTTTATATATTGATACGATACATCAAATGAGTGCCAGCCGTATATGGGACCCTTGAAGAAAAGATTTTGTGGCCTAGAATTAAAAGGAGAAGTTAAAATTAACCTTTTTCGGTACCAGATTTTCTTAAAGATGCCAACTGATTAGGGTTGGATTGATTTTATCTTTTTATTCTTCATTCAAGTGACCTAAGCCGATCCGCATGATGGTGAACCACATTAGACCACAAGTTGTATAACTATTAAACCTTTTTATTGATAAAATTTCACTTTGCCGAATCTTCATTATAATTTGAAAGCCTCTAAACGCAAATTTTGACTTAAATATAGTTGAAATTACCCACCGGTATATGATATTATGAGTTGGATATGCACAAATATAACGACATTTGAAGTTTTCTAGCTTCATGATTCATCTAATGCCTGGTCTGTAATTATTAGAGTTGCATTTCTCCAGGTGGTACTAATGTTCCTCCGAGTTGAATTAGATCTTGCCCCGTCGTCTTTCATCGACTCAGCCTAGTCCAACTCAGTTGAATTCGATTTTAATTACTTTTTCTTTAGAAAATATCTAAAAAGATGCTCGCCATTATTCGTGAAGTTAACGTCCAAAGATCAGATGGAATACATCGAAACTTTTGTTCGTTTAAAAATGTTCGCTTCGAATAATGAATACGCTGAAGATTGAGCCGAACATCCCGAATATGCGTACATAGTGCGGACATATAGTACCATTCATTCCGCTAATTATCACTTAGTGCTCAAGCAAATGAATGAAAATTTGTTAAACTTAGTTTGCGTTTAGTTTTTGCATGATTAGAAGGTGACTTGAGTGACATCACAAACCAATATCAACACCTCATTAATGCATTTCCATTTAGAAATATTTGGTAGAGCACCTATGGCCGCATTACGAGTGTATAAACACGCGCAAATACCATAATTTACTTCCAGATTACGTAGCCAAGATATCTTACGTACCCAATTTTCGAATTTTGGTCTGATTTTGGTCAAAATGATGTTTATACTAAATAAGTAGTATATGTGTAGTACTACGTAATAATTGATGACTCAGTGTTGTAGTCATATACTATGAGTCATGTTCTAGCAGCTGGAATCTAGCTGTCAAAAGTATCAAGTGTGAGCAAGTGTGAATTAACTGTTATAGTGTGTTTTTTCACTTAGCGACCTTTTTATTAGCTGTAGTAAAATGTTAAAACCCAGTTTACTCGAATTTAAAAACATCTTATTTTGGATTGTTCTGTTGATTACCATAATTTTGTCCATGTCGGAAGTATTGGGTACATATTGACGGGACTCAGACTTTAAATCGAGATTTTGGAAAATTATCAAGTCAATTTTTGAAGCATCAAAAATAAGCAATGCGAATCGAACTCGGGCGTGCACGTAGTTTGAAATTTCCGCAAAAAAACGGGGACATTTGGTTTGGTGACATTTCATGTTATCAAATATAATATATATTTTTTCTCAGCGAGGACTTTGAAAACACATTTGCACTAACGATTTGCATCATCTTCGATGTTCATTTTTGTATAATCAACCTCGGTGTAGCTTTTTCGTGCATGCATATTCTCGTGGATGAGAACAAGATTAAATATAAGGAGTTTGAGTAATTAATGACCAATTTTGATCGTTGGTGTTAATATCTAAAGTAAAAGTGTTCTCATGTGGATAGATAAGAAAACCAATGGAACCGAATTTTTACAGATTGCCTAATTGGTGCTTGAATCGGACAAAACGTGGCTCAATTAAGCTGCATGTGTCGAAATCTGTAGCTCTGCAATAAGCCAGATAAGAGCGATAGGTTAGGTTAACATGCGTGTTTTTATCTAAAAGACCATAATTTTTGGCTCAAAATGTAAGTATCTCCCATGCCTTCTTATAAATGGTTTGCATGGCCATTATGTTGAATAAAAAAGGACAATTTTTAGTTGGCGGTGATTGAACGTGAACAAACCTGCAATTTTGTGAGTTCACTGTTTATGCGTAAAAACGTGTCGAATCATATATCCCCCTTATTCAAAAATTATTTTCACGTTTTCGCTGCTGGCGTCACGTGATCGACACGAATTCGTAAATTGGCAGCTTCGAACGGATTAAATGCTTTTGATACAGATCCGATAGAGATTTCGATGATCGTTACTATTACCATTTAAGACACAAAATTAGTTCACAATAGGTTAGAGCTATATAATGATGTCAGGGTTACTTTGAAAAAACATTTTACGAAAACGATTCAAAGAGAATAACCAATTATTATGGTTATTTACTATCCACGTCTAAGCTCATCCTTGTCCTTTCAATCCACGATTTCCTAATAGATTGTGAAATACGTCATCTTACAGTCGTCACGGCACACAGCGAGGCCCTCACTACAGCTTTCGAATGAAGACTGTATAAACCACATTATGTATTTCAAAAAATAACTGAGACCATATAAGTTTCATCATAATTTATATTTTATAATTCACTGAAAGAAAGTTGAAGGGTTAAACCTGATCTTCGGCTGCTACGATTATCAAATCTCGACCTTTTCTACCTACAGTCTACTCACCACCAACATGACCATAATATGGCTTTTGGTTTAAATCTTAACCCTTTCTTCTCTAGCGCCTCAGTAAGCACTAAAAATAATGGATATGTTTAGGATATTTTCAGAGGTCGGCGGACAGCACTGTCATTGTCATGTTTTTGCTCGTCCAACTCTGTAGAGTCTACAGTGTAGACTACTATGCATCACTTATAGAAGATATAATCATATTTAAGTTAAAGTATCAACAGTTTTATAACATTTAAAAAAAAACATTGTAGAAATGTCAGGTTATAACTATTTTAGTATATCAGTGATTAAACAGTGACTATATCAAATAGTCTATCTGTCATTGGTATTATTTTTATCCTATAAAAGTCATAGAAACCGATTAAGAGGTCAAAACTTGATAACGGTTACGAAAAAGCAATTACGTAATAACCCAATTTCAACTTTTTTATGAGCATATATGGTAAGTCAAGCATCGGGCATCTGTTTAATTCAATTATAGGACAACATGAATCATTAAGATTTTGATGTGTCATAAAATATAAGTGTTGAATTGATTATTTATATTCTATGAAATCGACTCTAGGATGATATGATGAAAGGCATCTTGATATAAATTAATGGAGGGCTAATCTCAATATGGCTTGGTCTTCATCTGGTTATTGTTTTGATAATAGAGGGGGTAAATCCAACTGAGAGCAATTGCATTTCATCAAATTCAATTATTTTGAGTCTCAATCTGACGTGGTCTAGTGACTCTAGTCTCTGTTCATGAACAAACACGTATAAGTAGTTGGACTATGAAACCTTTAAGTGATGACCCTTGGACCAAACATAAATACAAATAAACATGAAGTAAGGGTCCAAAATCATGACATTTTATGGTGAATTTCTGAAGATAATAATTATGGTCAAAAATGGATTTATTTAAATAGGCTTAAAATTTTTTGTCTTTAAATAATATGACTTCAGCACTATTCCATTACCAAACTGACAATGCTTTCGACATTATCGTAGCGTAATTACGGTCAGGAAAACTTCTTTATCTTGGGTTGGTATCCAAAGAAATAGTTCCTTTTTCATTGCGGTTCGAATTAAAACCCTGGTGGAATTCAGTTCTGGTACACATGTATTCGCGTACAGGTTTGTAAGAAGTGAAAATGATTTCAACGTGGCCCTTGCATACCAGCAGTGCGGATGAATACCAATTTTTGAACCACAAATACGCTTAATTGAGACAAAATTGTGGTATCTTGGTATTTTTGGGTAGAACCGATCAAATAATCCTCACGACGAAAATTTGATAATAAAATATGTCATAACAGTAGGTCACATGATTGAATTCGACTTGATATTTTGACAAAATCAAAAGGGGTTTCTCTTTGGTCATTTCCATTTCAAGCTCTGCTGAAATGAAATTGATAAGATCAGAAATAACTAATACGTCATCAGGACTCGAGATTTAAGTGGCCCGGACTATTATTGGGTTCACTCAGGCACTCCCCAAGTCAATAATCAATCGCTCTATGTTTTGACTCTTAGTTAACAATATGGTTTTCAAGCACATTTACGGAATGCTTTATTTTCTAGATTAAGTCGCGACCGGACGTATGTCATATCATAGAGCCACTTTCTAATTTTATTTGAACAAAGCGTTCACTCAAAAAGTGGATGTTCAACCCAACAATGAATTTCATATAACTTTCGTATAAATTATATGGTTTGATAGACTATGAATAATAAATTTTTTTATGATATTGAAAGTGTATGTCTGAACTGATTGAAAATTTCAATTAATTGCAGGCATGTAAGTCTAGATGACGTATTAATATTCCATTTAAATCAAGGATCCAAAAAATTCAAATTTGTGTGTCCAGACATCTTATTAATTACAAAAATCCAATTCTGAAGCATCAATTTAAGTTCCATGGCGGGACCCTTGATCATAAAATTCAGGAACAAACATGACTATCCATGTTACTGATGAATCAAAATGATGGATTATTCAACATATAATCAGTCAGTCAAAGCTGTAACAACAGTTTCTCGCGTCAGATTTTTGAATATTATTCCGCGAGTCATCTTCTGCCCGTTGCCAAAATATACTAAACCAGACCACCAAACTAAGCATTTTAGATTTGGATCATTTCTACTTAACTGCAGTTAGCCCCGAGTCTAACAGACGCCAGTATCTCCCAGTAAAGAGCGTTGGGAAAAAACGGTTCAATTCGGTTATAAATTGATTATAACTGAACAATTGATTTGTTTGACGAAATTCTTCAAAATGATATTTTAAAAGGTATCTCGTTAGTCATGGTACATATGAGGCACTATAAACGATCTGTGAACCAATAATAAAGTTTAATTAACTGCCGATACTTGCTTGGTTTAACTTCAAAATATACAAGTTCTAATAATCTTATTAGTCACTAGCTATGGTCTATAATATTACTGAAGATTTAAGGGTGTTATAATCATTTTCGTAAACTCTGTTGAATTATAATAACAAAACTTGTCTGCAGCTGAATCTAGTTGGCGGATCTCGAAAATCGGATCAGGCATAGAATCCGGTCAAAATGTTTTGAAGTTTTGGAAAACAGTTAAAAAATGACTACAGCGTACTAAATTGTGGTTAATTCGACGGGGGCCAATTTGTAGCTTCAGTGAAGCTGCTTCATAGTAGATTAGTTTACTCTGCAATGGTTCAGCTGTTCAATACTTTTTTCTAAAGTTGTGATGAAAAAACATTCGGAATAAAAACTGGACTTAGATATGAGTACGGGATTAATTGAATTATTTTAGAGAAATGGATAGATTCGTGTATTGTTATTTCAAGTCATGAAAATTGGATTGTAGGTTTCGCTGGTATACCGAAGAAAAACGTTATTTAAATAAGAATAAGGAGCACCAAATAGGGTCACATAGAGAAAAATATTATTTTAACATGGTCAGGTATAAAAACAGAATATTCTTGGGCAATTTATCCAAAAAATCGCCAAAACCACAAACGATCGACTTTGAAAAGCCAAAAGGCTATCACTTTTACTACCAATGATGACCACAAATATATCCGAAAGTCTAATTGTATATTTTAAGAGTCATTTGAGATAGAAGATTCATCATTAAGGAGGCTTCGAGATTTGATTAAAAGTGACTAACTTGCAATAATTCTAGAGCGATTCAGATGCTTTTGCATTGAGGACGTGCTTAATATTTACAAAACGTCGAAATCATTTATCATAACGCCTTATCAAGCTGTCAGTCGCTCACACAATATCTCGGTTAAACATTGACAAAACTCTGAATCAGTTAACTCACGTGGAGACATTCAATGCAGTGCACTCCCTATAATTTAAGCCTATAAATAAACTTCAAAATAGGACGAGGTTTATAGTAATTGAAATTCAGCTGCTCACTCTTATATCGCAACGTTCATTTAATATTGCTTGGATTATATTTTATCCATGACTGGAATGATGAATTAATTCCTTCTAAGCTGTTCAAGCTATGAACCACGTTCCATCAACGGATCTCATTTATTGAGCTTCAGATTAACAGAAGAACAAACAGGAAATGACTCATAATGGCCCATAGCTAAATTCATGTAGAGCACCAAATTTATGATATCGTCTATCCAGGATGGTCCATATTTTTCGTTCAATAGATTTGGCTCGTTTTAATTTAAAATTGTTGCAGGAAGGACACTATGATCGACCCCAGCTGTGGACTCATATCATATGATATTATCTAAATGTACAGCTGAGGTGGGCAAAAGAGTACGCGAGTGAACAACATATTTTTCGTGTGCTTGTACTGAGTTTGGCTTTATCAAGTATCCAGTTTTTAGGAATGCCAAAGATAGAAATTCGCTTCCGACAAGAAAATCTGAGAGAATACGACTTTTAATTAATTCACGGTAGTACAACCAAATGATTACAAAATCATAATTTCATAAATGAATCGTTTCAAATTAAAAATTTTGGCAAAATATCGAAAATTCAGTGAAAAAGACGTGCCAAATAAGAGCCACTTGATCTTTTTTACGTCCCGAGACTTTTCGGCATCATTACTACCCATGTTAAACAGTTCAACAAATACTCAAAACTCATCATCGAGTTTAGAATATTTTAATATATGTTGGTAATTATGACAGATATTACACAGATCATACTTAAACTTGGATGGAGGTTACTACGAATGGCACATTTGTGATCAACCACAATTTACATGGAGGACGTTGGATTTTAGAAATTTGTAAAGGTTAAAAAATGGGTCATATTTGGTTTCATCTTTAGCGCAAACGTGAAACACAATTTTGCTCAAGTATATTATTTTATATCAATTACAGCCAGATGTACACCCTCCGAAGTATCTTCTAAACCAAAGTCCTAATTACACGAATACATGCTAGCAACATCTGATTATGACTGGGAAATCACATTAGCCACACTACATACAAATCATAGGACCTTTGTTTTTGTTTCATTTCAGCTGATGCATCTCAAGACTATACTTCTAATACATATGACCGCAAACTAATTTATACGAATTTTAACACATTTTTAGGGTTTTTGGTGTAAAATTTGTGTGACTTGTGGCATGAAAGCTTGTTCTAGAAACATTTAAAAAAACGAAACAATTCCGAGGATTGACTATCCTTACATGACGCAAAAGAAAACCATAATTGCCATTCCACATGACGAACAAAAATTTAGTAATGGGAGTCCTCATTGGGGACCGTAATCGTACCAATTGTGTGTTAAGCTTCCTTATCATACCACAATGTTACGTTTCAATCCATTCCATTTTAAACTAACGTGCTGATTTCATTTTCATCAAACTGGACAACTGTAATCCGCTGTATATTTTGGAAAATAAATACATTTATTACAATATATTTATGAAGCGCTGAGCTTTAAGAGATTCAACATCCTATTTTTCGTTTCTCGTCAAAAATTGTGAAATTTCAAATACAGTGCTAAAGTGTCTATATTTTATCTTTTTGAAACATCCGTTCGTTTAGAAATATCTAATATTGCGTCAATCCTGGCTTCATGCACCACTCGGATAACAAATTAAATGTAACCGGTTGGTTGTAAATTCATTAAATCGGTTTGGTGACATTAAATGATGTCGTCCTGAATAATATGGTTCATGACAAAATGAACGATTTGTTTTTGGTTCTTAAAAACCGTTTTGCCTTAATTCAATACGCGTACTACCTAGCTAGGTTTGCCAAGGGACACAATTTGGACTCAACTTCGTTATACTTAAAGATATTTGCATTTTCGACGTGGGAATAATTGATCCTTCTTGTATATTCATTATTTTGTCATATTGGTTACATAAGGTAGTTTGGATTATAATCCATGGATTATCATGATTCGCTCGACAAATCATAGAGATTGACCTTTTGAAAGCACTCTGTAAAACGGTCCCATGATTCAACCTTCTAATAGGTTAAACCGTGAATCTTCGAGCTCCATTTGCTCTACTGAATAGGTATTTCTAAGCCGAATCACTTCAGACAGTTTTAGATGTTCATCACTAATTTTAAGTACCGATCCAATCCGAAATAAATATTACTATGAAAGTATTCCCAATTGCGGGCGAAAGTAGATTCTAACGCCGAAAACATCATTTATAGCCGAAAAGTCATTTCTTAGAGGGGTTCCTAATGAGCTTTTTCGTAAATAACTTCCTGGATTCTAAAATTACAAAAAAGGTTAAATATTGTTTGAACTAAATTCTAGTTCCAGCAGCTATCAGCGCAATATTTGAGCTAATATTTTTGGTTAAATTAACTTTGAGTTTTGAGTGACTGAGTTCCGGCCGTAATCCAAATCGAGATCAGATGTTGTAAACCACGAAAGACCATATCATGTATCAAAAAATGTTAATATAATACCCCATCATCTCAATAGTGTTGCATAAAACCAACTTAGTTTAATCCTTTCGAATTATACTAAGAAATATCGGCTATCACCGAATTAACCAACAGATTCGAGATTTGAGTTTAGAAATTCTAAAATTTTTAGAACAAACTAAGTCGCCGCTGAGTTGAGCGATCAAGATCAATGTATGCTTACGAAGTGACTGCTTACTCATTATCTTCAGTCTGTGATATCTGTATTCTGCGTAGAAATAAATGAAAGATTGAAGACTTTATAGAGCTACTTCATGTACCCCCACTACGGTGTCCGGCGAAGCGGAATTCGACCAATCATGAGATAGAGATTCTGAATCGGTGATTAAAAACCGGACTTTTAGAATGAATTTTGACTAAATCGGCTATACCGAATTCAGTGATGGCTGGGACATTTTGGGAACGCGGTGGAGCGTCATTTGTGGACAAAAAATCCACACTCGCTTTTTTCGAACTGATGACGTCATACAATGTCCGATTTTTTTGTTCCATGATTATCATAATAATCCGAAACTAGGATAGTAAGACTATCTGTGGGTCACTTAGTGAAATCATGTGACGTCATCATCGGGGTGTATCACTTGTCGAACAAATTTATAGCCAAAACCCTGGGAATATCGTGAAGCGTCATTTGTGGACAAAAAAACCACATGTGTATGGGAACGTCGTGGAGCGTCATTTGTGGACAAAAAATCCACACATATTTTT